>CM032232.1:47175000-47342500 GCA_019009955.1 Riptortus pedestris | reverse complement strand
CACATTTTTTGTGTCCACATCAAAGAAATTCCCATCACTTCAGTTGATCGTGTGCCTCTTTGAACTTGTTCTATAATACCTTATAGGCTTTCTTAATAAAAGGTTTAACTAAATGTAAACAGTAAAATGTGAAAACATTTCAAAGTGCCTTAATTTCGAGCAAAAATGGCTGAGACTTAAAGATTTTTGTAAGTTTTAGTATTCAATTAGTGAGTTAAAACATTTACCATTATTTATAATTCAGGCAGTAGCTTTTTAATAAATGTCTTAATTAATTGACTGTCACATCTTTACTTATGGAAGTGATAACAGGAGGATTTGTAAACAACGAAACAGCTTGCTGATGCTTATGCTGTCGAAAATTGTTTGTTGTTGTTTGGGCGCGCATTTGTCTCACTTTTATCAACACATTCCCAAGTGCCTAGTCACTTATGCCAGCTGTGATACCAAGAACACTTGAGCCTGATGTTTTTAGAAGCATTTTCGGGAGTGTCAAAATTCAAACGTAAATATTTGGGATGTCTCGAAAGCCATAAATATGGAGTTTATTCTCATGTTGAAATACAAGAACAAATATACAACTTCAATTTCCCAAAAAATATGCTTGAACAAATATTAAACATAATTAACTGCCGTAAAATGCTTAATGTGCTAGGCCTTAAAAAAAAATAAATAAAAAAAAAAAAAGACACTTGGTGTGCGTGCACTTTGTAATTTCCCAAGAGTGGTATTGTAACGGACATCCTTGATTCATGTAGAAAAGACAACCACACATTCATTATATGACGCTACGCACCTTCAAATCCGCTTTTCTTTCTTAAGAAAGACCCAGTGAAAGCAATGAGCGAAATTTAAGATGAGAATAGTACATTTCAATAATAAGTCATTTAGAAAATTGCCTTTACTCAAAAGAGAGGTTTCTGCTCTATGGTGATAAAGGCAAAATAAAAATATTACATTAATAGTTAAGTTACAAACAATTGTAGGAATTTATTTATTAAGTTGTTTATAAGTAGGAAGTTAATTACCTGAGTAATGGCTACAGGAATATATATATATATATATATATATATAATTATAACCTCTGTCTGTACATTGATTTTTTTCCTCGAATTTTCACGATACTTTTTCGTTTCAAATATCATAGACACCATAACTGCATTTTGTTTCTTTCGTGCATGTTTGTTTGTTCCCTTTTCACGCATAAACGGCTGAACTGAATTTTATGAAACTAGGTATGTATATTACTACTAACCCAACTTAGACTTTAGGTTTTATTGATATTCTCTGAGACGAACAGGAGTGGGGGTTATAATGAAGGCCTGAAATTAAAAACAGATATATTTCGTTTCGTATTGATTTTTCGGCAAATATGCACATAACAAAAGTTGTTTATTTTGTTATTTAGAGTAACTTTTGTTATATACTTTTTTTTCGTATACCGAATTATAAACGAGGTATACGCTAAAACATATAGCGGAAGTGAACAATTTTATTTGGCACAAAAGACTCAACTGAACTAAATAAAACTCGGTATGTGTGTGTTAGCACTAACGTCTCCATGATAATAAGCTCTACCAATTTTTCTAGGGACAGGCAGGAGTGGCGGTTGTAAGGGAGGGCAGAAATTAAAAATAGCGGTATTTCGTTTTCTATTGGGTTTTCTGCAAATATGCACATGACACAAGTTGATTATTTTGTTATTTAAAGTAACTTTTGTTATATTCATTTTTGTAGTATAACAAAGTATATACTAGATATACACTAAAAACAAGAGCTGGAGCCAACAATTTTGTTGGGCAATAACACTTGAACCGAACTTAACAAAACTCGGAATGTGAATTAGCATTAATTCTTCCATGTTTATAAGATATATTAAAATTTTTAGGTGCAAACGGGAGTGGGGGTTATGAGGGAGGCCTGAAATGAAATATTGCGATATTTCGATTCCCATTGGTTTTTCAACGATTTTCTATAAAAATACCATCATTAGTCAGTCAACTATGATTTACCGGGCATCGTCGGGTATATTAGCTAGATTGTATACAGAAAATACGTACATTGTAGATGATATTTAATAATAATAAATGCCATGATTATGATTTGAATTATTCATGGTGTGTCTAACAGTGGAGAGGGAATGATTAGAGACTTATTTTCATTTATTCTTCAAATCTAAATTTTTTTTTTCCATAAGTCGCCCAACGGACCCTTACGGGAAGAAATGAGCCCAGACGGGAAGAGCAGTTGTACACGTAGAAGCATAGCCAAAAACAAAATAGAATATTTCCGTCTCAAATGATTTCCCGAGCGAAGCCGGGTTCCTTTGGTTAGTTATCAATAAATCGAAAGATGAGTACATTTTTGCTTACAGTTTTAGACGCCTTGGGTATCCTTCTTCATTGCTGCAATAATTAACAAACTATGGTCATAAGACCTTGTTCTGTAAGACTATGGTAGAAATTATAAATCAATTATTTTTTTTTTTATTAATTGGATAATGAGTGTGGGAAGATAAAATTGTAAACGAAGTTGTGTAGAGAACAAAGCTCAGAATAAAAAATAAATGGGGGAAAACTCAAAAGTATGAGAAGTAATGATTACAATTAAATAAAACAAAATTACATACTAAAAATAGTTTAGGAAGGGCAGTGAGATTCTCTCTACAATCCTCATCTTTTAAATGAGGAATGGACACGGATAGATAAGTGTTTAGGAAAACATTTTGAATATGGGCCCAAATTCAAGATTTTACAGAAAATCTTTGGTATTTTTTATGTGAGTCCATCATAGAGGTGTTGTCCAAATCAAATGTGTGGTCATTTGAGATGACGGATCCGTCTGTCCCTTCAGTTATAATGGAGCAGCTATTGTGTTGGTAAAGTCTGTTTTTGAGGTATTGTTTGGTTTCTCCTATTTATATTGCATTTCAAATGGGGGTATCTGGGGTGTTTTAGTGTTGAGTGTATGCAAATACCCCCTTCCTCACAATCAAACTAAAAATGTTATTTAGCAGGCACCATGGTCTACTGATTTTGTAAATGTTTTGAACATTGGTACGTATTATTTACTCCCTAGAATCCACTGCTCTAATTCGTTCTTGTCTCATTGACTTCTCTGGATAATGCCAAATAGCTGGTCACTACGGAAGTTGAGGACTATCCTGTCAGTCGGTCATATTACTAAGGAAACATTGGTGCCTTTCCTGCAGCCCTTGAACGGCACGGAAGGAAGCAAACGTGTAGTAATATTGGAGATATATAGGTATAATAATGTGATACTTATGTAGAAGGTGAATAGACCGACTTACTGATGACATTTCATATTTGTAGATATAGTTCTATTAAGGCCACGGAAGAGTCCCTTAGTTATTTCCATTGGCATCACAGCGCCGACAGGATAATTTGCATATCCCGACCAAAAGGTTGACCAGATTGCTCCTAATGGCACCACTTGTGTATGTAAATGTGTGTCTTGGTAGCTTGTGGTTGAGACGAAGGCCGGGTCAAATATACTCTAGTTATAAATGCAGAAAGAATGAGAGAGATGGAGTCAGACGACGCAGCGGGAGATGGCGGGCCGAAGCTTTGGAGTCTGGCCAAAACCAAGGTCCCTGGAAGATTGTGACGCACACCGTCAGCCAGAACCTGTTTACTCCACGCAGTGGTTATGTCATCAGTTTATAGCCTACGGAGAAATTACACAAACAGACCGCTAATTTGGAGTTAATTGCTTATCAACAGACGTATAACTGTTTTTAGCATGCTTGGATACTCCTTGAGCTTATTAAGAAAGTGAGTCTCTTTCCACGAAGGGATAAGATGCGGATCTTTCGTCATTGCTAGGAAATTTGCAGTTATTATGGAAATAGAGGCCCCATACTCCAAGGAGAAATAACACATCAATAGCTAGTAATATGCCTTCCCTTTGGAGCTTGTGGGCAAGTGCCTTAAGTTTGTCTTAAGATCTCTTTTCCTGATGTGGTCTTGGAAACTTCCAAAACTTCCTAGAGGCATTCTGCTGTACAGGAACTGCTACGAACCACGTGTTAGTTGATCTAGGAATTAGGTCGATTACGATCATGCATACGATTTTAAACAAAGAAAATCACATTTGAGGAAAAATTTTGAAAACCCCGTCATAAGTACACTACAATAACAGATTTCCCTTAAGGGAAATCTCCTAAAAAATATCAGATCTTTTGCACAGATTTTTGAATAGATGTGAATAGTTTTAAATGCTTGAGAATTGTTTCTACGTATGGACTCTCCTTCGTCAGTAGTTCATGTAAACCGTGTCGTATCTCTAAGTAATTGAATTGTTTGCAGTCAGTCAGCATGTGTTTAACTGTCGGGGGTGTATTACAACATCGACACATCGGTTTGTCTTGGTTATTCATCAAGTACGTTAGCAGAGTCCAATTCGTAACCTTGTATGACTTCGCCTCTTCTTGTTTTAAGTTCTTAGAGCCACTGAACGTTAAATTTCTCTATGTTTACTAGTCGAGTTCAGCCAGCGACTTTGTCATTTGTAAAGTATTACTGTCCTTGGTACTTCGCATAAGTCTTGTGAAGTTAGTAAGTTCATGTCAATGGTGTTTTTCTAGTCAAGACTAGTTTTACATTCTTGTCTACAATGGTATTTTGTTTAACTTCCTTTGGAAATGGGTCAGGTTCTTATACAAATTTAGAGAATAAAGTTGTTTTTTTTTCATTTAAAGTCCAACATATATATATCCAAAGAACTTGTCTAGTTATACAATAAACGGCAGTCATAAAGGAGGTGTCTGTAAGTTTTTCATATGGGCAAGAGTCATTTTTTCAGTCCAAATCTTTTTAAGTTGTATTGAGTTCCTCCATGTTCAGTCGGAAGCTGGTATTTTCATGTTTGGTTTAAATATTTTTTATATTAATGGAATTTTAATTGAGAAATAGAATATATGAGGTGAGATAATATCACTAGCGTGTCATAATATCAGTTCTTGTGTGAACGACCTTTTAGCAGATGCCCTATATATATTTGTCTTTTAACGCTCTAGTGGTCGCAATTATTGCTTGATCGGTACCAAACTACTTGATATTTAATCGAAGCAGTGGGAGGAGGGGTTTAAGGAGGATTTTTCGAAAGGTCGAAATATCACTGTTAGTATACGTTGGATTGGAAAATTGTATAGACGCAATCTTATTTTCAATTAAATGTACTATAAATATTGTTTTTTACATTTATTCTGTATCTGGAATATTAACCGAGATATTTGCATTTTCCAGTTTTCAGCATTCAGCTAACACCCACCCACTCGTATTCATGTCATATTAATAATGTCATATATCATGAACTACTTCATTCCAAGATTAAATACCAAATATTGTTTTCATTGAAGATTTACTTTGTGAGATATATGCAAATATGTTCTGTTGATTGCCACTCCCTTCTTTAGTTCTTGGACTACTAAAATTTGAGTGATTGAGGTAAACATTATGGTGATACATTATAAATTACATTACTAGATGTATTAAATAGTTTTCAATAGAAATAATATGTTATATTCAGATATATTTCAGTAATTGTTTTTCCTTCCGGTGAAGAATATTTCTATCGATCTGTTCAGCTTTGAGCGTTTGGAAGACCTGTTTGTTTGCAATTCAGACGCTGTCCGTTGGGAGGTTATTAAAATTGACTGAATGATTTCTCATTACTGTATGTATTTATTTTCTTAATATTCACGGTGGTGTAGTGATACCAGTATGTAGATTTATCTATTGTAAACCTTCGCGTGGGAAATCTGCTTAGTTTAAGCAGCCCCTGCGTGACCGACTTCTTGTACATCCTCCTAGAGTCCTGGTGAAGGCCAGTAAATGTCTCCTCGTCAGATCTCCGCTCCGGTACGTGAGCGCACTATAGATTAAGGAACCTTCCTCTACTCACGCACGCTCTTGCTAGCAATGCTCGTACGCAATTCATTCATGGCTGATTATCTGAGTTTTAATAGGCTCTGCATAAGCACTACCAGGTCACCAAGACTGCACCTCATCTGCAATGTAGATGTGTGAATTACACAATGAGCTAATTGAGGAACGCAAGCGAGACTGATTTCCTTGTCTGAATGTATATTGAAAGCTATTGCAGTTATCATATCATTTGGAACACATGCTCAGTAAACCTTCATTCTTGCGATATATCGAACACCAGAGAACGTTGTGAAATGTTAAAGAAGTGGTCAAGTTACATTTTCAATGGTTATTTTCGGAATCAACCGTGTTAGAAAATTGAATTTCAATATTATGTGTGCTATACTTAAGTAACTACATTACATATCTTATTTAAGATATCAATATTGGCTAGTTAAACTTTAAATTGAGAAATTAAGCAAATATCCTTCTTAAGAAAGTATGGTATTTACACAAAACGGAATATACATTTAATTTTTAGTCGCCTAACTTCCAACATAAAGGTCAAGCTGAAAAACATGCCCTCTATTAAAAGGGGTACTTTTATAAAGAGCTCTTCGCGTTGAATAGAATTGATATCATTATTATTTTTCCAGCATAAGAAGTGAGTAGTCATAAAATAATTTCATGGAGGGCAGAATGGAATTTCAGAAAATGATGGTGGACTGATAACATTCAAGTTTTATTTGAATAACATGCACAGATAAATTCGTAACAATCCATATGGGAAATTTCTCTGAAAACTGCGCAACAAAATAATAGAACACGAAATCATTATGAGTTTCAAGGTGAACGTTTACAATGCGAAATTAGAAATGATTGCTAATAAATAACAATTAGTTTTCCTTGAGAACGGAAGAGTAAACAAATAAAGCTCAATAAAAATACGTAAGTATTCATTCTGGAATTTTTTTTTGTTATCTTCATTCATCGAGGTAACATTACATATGGAAAATTATTCATACATTTTCCTCCACATTCAAGGGCATTATAACAGTTACTTAATAAATATTTGGATTAGGTTCGTTTTCCAATTCCTACCAAATTACCTGAGACTTCTTCCTGAGCGTGTGAAAGTAATATTAAATATGCACCTCGGTATTAATGTTCACTAAATAATTCACTTCAAATAGAACGCTATAAATTTCTTAATCTCCCAAAAAGTATATCTTTAAATGCCTTTGTTGTTACATGTACGATATGGAAAAGAGTGAATGTTTCTCAGTGGCTGATCTGTTTCGACTAACCACATTAACATGAAGTGGACGTAAAAAATAACAATAACTATAATAGAAAAAGGTGGAGATGTTACGAACTGGATCGCCATAGATTTTTTATCACGAAATGCCCTTCGATCAATGCTAAATAACTTACCATTATTAATTGACACAATCCATACTCTGGATTATGCTGGATGGTAGAGGAACCAATTGATAATGATCAATAAGAAGGCCAAGTCCTCTACTGTTTTTTTTTTGTATAAGGTCAATAAGAAGGCCAAGTCCTCTACTGTTTATTAATATTATGCAGAGAGCACTTTCGGAGTCACCGCGCCAGCCTCCGTGCCTGCTGATTAAAGCTGCGTTGCCTGGACCACCCCCGCCTGCGTTGGGGTGGTGCCCGGCGGTCGTGGTCCAGGCAACGCAGCTTTAATCAGCAGGCACTGAGGATGGAGCGTTGACTCCGAAAGTGCACTCTGCATAATATTAAAAAACAGTAGAGGACTTGGCCTTCTTATTGATCCTTATCACAATCCATACTAGTACCCCTCGTGTTTGCTAAAACACAAGGTTTGTTTCTCCATATGTGTCCCATTCTCTCAAATTTAAAGACATTCAGCGTTACTTTTAAACTCACTGGGTAAACCTAGAGTCGAAATTTTAATCCTCAACTTGGAAATGGGAATTTACGCTGTGACAAACTCATTAAATAAAATCCTTAGTCCCACCCTGGCTAGAAAAGGATGGTAACCTCCAAATAACCCGTCCCAATTAGCCATAGTAGCAAAAAGCGGACGTTAATAAATAAAAATAGAAATAATGACATTTATTGACTTCTCATGGCGAACTCATTAAGTTATTTACTAACATCCACTTAGTGCTATTACCCCTAATTGGGACGGGTAATCTAGAGGTTACCAACTTTTTCTAGCCACGGGGTGGATCTAAGGATTTTATTTAATGAGTCTGTCACTTAATAAATTCCAATTGCCCAGTCGGGAGTCGAAATCACAACGCTAGGTTTACCATGTGTGATTAGCTCACACGACCAACCTTCGCGTACCAAAAGCCCAGAAGCTCTCAACTGCGTTTTATTGTGGAGAGAATTAATTCTACAAGGGCAAATTCATTAAGTGTAAACCTAATATTTGAATATAGGCTGTAAAAATATTTATTCATATATTATCTTTTTCTTTATTTTTCTAAATAAATAATGTCATGTTTTTTAAATCTGAAACTTTACTCAGTGCACACATATTTTTTAAATAATGACTGCTTGCATGACTTTTTTATGGTTTATGTTTGCCGGCAGGGCACTGATGATGGAGCGTGAGATCTGGAAGAGCTCTGCCTCATAGAATAAATATATGTGAAGGAACGAGGCCTTAGTTTGTTGATTCTTACCTGAAATACTATTTGAAATTCATGGCTTGTGCGCTAACACTGATTCCTTCAATGGGCTTGCTACAACCATTAAAATATTTAAAAAAATATATTTCGCTGACCTTCCAGTTGGCTTCATCAGATGATATAGAATTTATTTTGTTTTATAACTTAACTAATTCCCTCCTTTTTAATCACTGAGAAACATTTATCGATATTTGTTTCGAAATTTATTGTTTGTATAGTTGGCAGTTAGAGAGTTCCGACCAAATTCCATGGAGAGCCCGAGATAATTCAGAAGCCTATGTCAGTTAGTGCGGAATTTGTGCGTAGCATACACGTTTGTTCAATAATAGAGCGAGGTCGATGACGTATTATTAGTACTCTGCACTCAATCTCTCTCTCTCTCTCTCTCACTCACTCTCTCTCTCTCTCTCTCTCTCACTCTCTCTCTCTCTCTCTCACTCTCTCTCTCTCTCTCTCTCTCTCTCTCTCTCTCTCTCTCTCTCTCTCTCTCACTCTCTCGCCCACGCTCTCTCTCTCTCGCTCTCTCTCTCACTCTCTCTCACTCTCTCTCTCTCACTCTCTCTCACTCTCACTCTCTCTCACACTTTCTCTCACTCTCACTCTCAATCTCTCTCTCACTCTCACTCTCTCTCTCCTCTCTCCCTCTCTCTCTCACTCTCGCTCTCTCTCACTCTCTCTCTCTTACTCACTCTCTCTCCCTCTCTCCCTCCCCTATTTCCTTCTTCATTAGAAGTAAGAGGGAAGAGCTTTATTAAAGCTTTGTTACAGGAATTGGCATTTATCACTGCCAAATGGATATGGATCAGACCATGGAAGCTATATAGCATTTGAATGATTTGACGAAATACAAATACAAATTGTCAATGTAGATTAATTCTGTCGATAAAAGCAAAAACCTATTCACTTGATTTAGAGAACATGATAGTTGTCTCTAATGCACAAACAATTCTACTCCGGGTCTGTTATGACCTTCAGTTTTCAGTGATATTGGCTGTTTAGCTATTTGCCATGCCTCCGCTATAAGTACTGATTGTTTGCAAATTGTTTATTTCAATACATCTCAACATAGGATATACATTCTGAAGTCTGATGCTAAGAAGTAGGCTATCGATGAAGGTGAAGAGCTGTTTGAGGAGTGGATACCAGAATAAATGATGGGATGTTTATCATATGGATTACTCTCTTCCCACTCTGGCTAGAACAACCCAGATGGCACTACCTCCACTTGAAACATATGCATGAGAAACTTTATTTATTACATATAAAGCACATCTGTTCTTGCGAAGACATTGTTTCATTCATCGTGCAAATAGGATGTTATTTCGTAACATTAATACATTCTATAATGAACATTGCTGATCTTTTGTGTTGTACTTGGCCACATTTTTGACATACAGCTGTCTAAAATTTAATCCAATTAATTTTTCAAAATATTGCCAAAGCTGCACTTTTATTTTTTAACAGTTAAATCACCAATATCAACATTTGAAATTAAGCATTACATATACTTTATTTAGAGTTTCAATGGACATTACTGGAAGGACATATTCTTTTGTGTCAGTAATGAAGTAACTAGTACATAAATAGTGATAATGCGTATTTAAAGCTCTGAAATGTTAACTTATATACGGGGATCCACGCAGAAGCCATGCGATTAATCTGATCTCTGTTGGAATTTATTTAACTTCAGTGATTCACATGATGGAAGTTAAACTTTCTCTACTAATACAAAACGCTTTAAAATAGCTGAGTCTTTTTTTCCCCAAACAAATTTCTTTGAGTACCCTTTTAGAGTGAGAACTTCAAATTTAAAGCGATTTGAAATGTGTTTATTTCCATTAAATGTTATCACAACATTATAGCATACGCCAAATAGTTTTTCTTGTTGTTTTTCTATAAAATATTGTCCAACATTTTGTCAATTAAATTCTTTTCATGTGATTGGGTAACATTTGTTCTTATATAATATGTTCGTTAATAATATAGATACAACTCTGAGTATACATAGTATAAAATTCATCAATTTAATTAGTTATATGCAACAAATTAAGTATTAAGTTCATTAACAATCTTAATACTACTCTAAACATGTACAATTTTTTTACAACTCTAGAACATACATTTTTTTATTTGTTGACATTCAAATTTGTTAAAGCTTTATAAATGATGAGAAACTGGTCCCACCTAAAACAGACAATGTACCGTATAACAGTGACTGATATTTATGACAAATGTTTAGTAGTTTTATAGCATCCGACATACATGAAGTTCTTTAATTTATTTTTATTTAAAGAGTACTTTTTAATGGATTAGATACAGTCGGGTAGAGCGTTTTAATCCGGAAAATGATACGTTTTTCCCATATTTATGTTTGTGGTTGGGGGCTTGAAGTAAATTCTTGTATCTTTTTTAATGATTATGTGTTATACTATTTTTGAAAAACAAGTTCATGTTTTGTATCACAAACAATATTATTTGGTACATATATATTGAGGAAAAAGTCATTATTTTTGAATCCTTAAAAAGAGAACGGCAGAAATTTCTCAACTTTCGGTTGTATATAAACCTTATTCCTCTCTTTTGCAATTTAAATATGATTTTTGGAGTTGCCCCAATACATAACACCATAAATTAACTTAGGATTTAATCTTAACGCATAAAGTTGACGTAATTAGTTCTAATCTGATTTTTTTTCCAATATAAAGAAGAAATTGCCCAAGGAGAAATTAGAATGTTCATTCATTGCACGAAAGTAGTTCGGACGTCATACTGAATGAGCACCCACCATAGAAGCTATCTTTAACGTCGGTTATCGTTGAATGTTTTTATTTTGTTGTAGAGATTGCGATAATAAAACACGTGATATAAATCTGCTGACTCCAACATAGTTCGGGAGTAAACATATAAGAGTCACAGATAGAAAAATATTTGTCAGATGATGCAACGTATGTGAAATGTTAGGAAGAGTTCATTGAGGAGCTTTCAAACGCCACGCAAACATTGTGAAGTATATCACACCCTATCGAAAAGATAACATCTTAAAGAAGACTTTTTTTTTTTTCTCGTTTTTCGGCGTAGTTATATCACGCCTTCGTGAAAATCAAGCTATAATTCTTTTCAGATATAATGCAAAAAAATATGTGCAATAGACATAGAAATCTCGTCTTTATCCTGATGGCCGATCGATATTGGTCTCAGCGATGGTGTTTCCTGAAAAATAAATGAAATTGTTGTATAAATTCATTATAATTAATTATTACCACTTCGTCAGATATACCAGCAACTTTATTTTTGTTTGTACATGACGCTATTTGAAAATAAAGAGATGTTAAATTTCTAAAGAAGTTCAGGCCTCCTTTCTCATGAAAGACTCACTTTTTATCGTGTGTGTATATATATATATATATATATATATATATATATATATATATATATATATATATAGCATTCAGTTCAATGGAACACAGTTACATCAACATGTAACTGCTAATTTTGTATTCATAATCATAACACGTTAGCATGCCTGAATACAGGTTTATTTCTAACTGACCTGATGAGTCAGAAAAGGAAGTGTTTTATTACTTTCAATGAACCCCTTGAATGGGAGAGTTAAAGTGGTTGAAATATACAAGGAAATGTTAAAATTCAAATAAATATCACATTTTGATGTAACGGATGGTGTGATCGTATGGCCTGAAAGGCTAACGTTTTAATTTGTTTTTCTCTAGGAGTTCAAACTCACAAAAACAATTATATTTATACACGTCTTTATTTATTCCTTATGTTTTGTCATCAAATTGTTAAGTTCCAATCCATAGTTATGACAAATATGCTAAACCTTGGGGGTTCCTGTATTTTGTGGTAGATGTAATTATAGAGACAGTAAACTTTCGCAATTGTTACCGATGAAGGTTTTGTGCATGCTTCATGGTTAAAAATACCAATTAAATTGATTATGTTTATTTAAAACATACCCCCGCCGTATCAAAAGTACAATTAATGAGTGGTCATCTAGTCATAGGAGTACTAGACGAGAGGAAATCATTGTTGCCAGACTCAGGATCGGTCACACGTACCTGACACATAGACACTTAATGACAAGGACCCATAATGGTAAAAGGGCACTTAATTCTAGTAGCCTAAATTCTACAAAATACACTAACAATGAAAAAAAATCGGTTTTCCTTCAATATATTGTTCATTTTGCGAAATTGGAAAATCTGAGATTACATCTGAGGTGCTCAGATTCCAAGCCCTTGGAATGCAGGCATTTTTCTTTATGTAGAGCGTAAGTAAAGCCCTTATAGAAAAGTATGTGTTACTAAAACATGATGAATTTGTAGAGTAAGTTGGATGGAATGAAGTGGAAAACCGCTTAGTTGAGAATGTATTGATCTAGAAGGAGGACTGGGGTTGGAGGCTTGCCTCCGATATTGCAACAACACTTAACTCAAGGGCCAGCCTTATTTTTTATTATTCCTTTTGACATTTATAAAAGAGACCATTTTATATCCTTTATAATGTTCTCAGATGGTTCAGGAAAATAATTATTTGAAATTCTCTTGGTTTGTGAACGCCAAATGGCCCAGATTTTTGTTAGGGTTTTGATTTTTATTTGATTTCTTCATTGTGACACAATAAAAGGCAATGATGTTTATATTTTATCAGCTACGGTGCAAGTACTTGACGAGAAATAGAGATTCATGTTTAAATTACACGAATACTGTATTAATTGGAAGTCGAGTGTTCAATATGTGTGTGAGTGAATTAACAAACAAAGGGACTGTTACTTTGGCACAAATAAGAATATAATGTGTACTCTGAGCATCTGAGAAATTAACTTAGGGCATTTTAGAAATCGGTGTTAACCTGTAGATAACCCGGTCTAGTGGTCATAGAAGCATTAAGTAAAGTAATTCAACAAATAAACTTAAGTAAAGTACTTGCACAATTTATTTGCTGTCTTTTTTTTAATTGTATTTCTCAAATTTTGGTGAGAAAGAATCGGAAAGTATATCAGTTATGTAATCAATTGACTAAAAAGTTAGCCATTAAACTGAAATGTATGTGAAATAGGGCTTTGTAAACTAAGCTATGCGCATTAATACAATGTAGCATACGTTAGTTCACTGTGAGTATTAAAAAAAGTCCGTCACGCAGGGGCTGCGTAAACTAAGCAGATTTCCCACGTGAAGATTGGTTTTATACAATTTTTCAATCCGACGTGTAGCAACGGAAATATTTCGAATTTTCCAAAATCCTCCACTCTAAATCCCCCCCCCCTCGTCCGATTTAAGCAGTTAACGAACTTGGTCTTTCGTTTTACAAAAAAACACTAAATATCGAGTTTAGTAACGATCAAACAAAAATCGCGACCACTACAGACAAATATATATATATATATATATATATATATATATATATATTATATATATACAGTTTTGACGGACCTCATTTTCGTCATCTCCTGGGTAGGATCGGAAAAATTTTGAAAATCTCATCATGAGTTCAACCTCAATAGCTGATTTCCCTTAAGGGAAATCTGCTAAAAAGCAGGTTATAGTACATTCTTACAGGTGGTGCCAGCTGGTTTCATGTTATCGGTTTATATTTTCCATTGTTTGTTAAAAATTGAATGAGCTATATTATAATTATTTATTAACGTCCACTTTGGCAACCAAAGCGAATTGGGACGGGTTATCTACAGGCTACCACCCTTTTCTAGCCAGGGTGGGACTTAGGATGTTATTTAATGAATTCTGTCACTAAATAATTTCCTTTGCCAAGGCGAGAATCGAACTCGCCAATCTAGGTTTACCATGTGAGATAAAGGTTAACGCTTTAACTCACATAGCTAACTTGAGCCCCCGAATGAGTTATAGTAAAACGGTTTATCAAATAAAATTGAAAGTAAATTAAATTGTGAAGTAAAATAAAGTTGCTAAAGGCTTTATCAATCCATCAGAAGCATGGATTGGCCGTGTGAGGCAAGCCTCTCTGTGGTTCACATTGTCATAAAATCTGTAATTGAGGTTAATTAAAGCCCAGTGAGCATTTAATGTTAGTAGCGTTTTTGTAATTTTTGATTTACTATAGCCATGATATTATTAGATTAAATGGCATTGATTCAATAGATTCAAAAAATACATCAGCCAGTATAATTTGTTATTTATTAACACCTAATTTATGATTGTAAGGCTGTTTGGAATGGGTTATCTACATGTTACAACTCTTTTTTTAGTCAGGATGGGACCAAGGATTTCATTTAATGAGTTCGTCACTAAATAAATTCCTGTTAGCTCTAAATGAGGATCCAACCCATGACCTAGTACAATTTTTTCGCACAATATCTGGGATCCACTACCATTGAAGAAAGTTACATTAACATCGTTCGTTGCTAATCCAATAAAAAATTGGATTTCCATGCTTGATATTAGATATGCAGCGCCTCTGCTATGGTGATTGCTAAATGAGCTTGTTTTGAAATCATTATCATCAGACTATACATTGCCCTTCTCACTGATTCTAGATGATGCAAATCTAGTCAGTTAGTCATTAAGCAGAAAAGCCCTTCACGTAAGGGTTGCGTAATTAAGCAAATTACCCAAGTGCAGTAGTGCAATGTAACAAACGTTACGTCAGAGTGAGTCATACCAAAACAAGAGACGGTACATGCAAATTGTAGTATCTATTTCTTTCTTTCTGTGTATCGTGTGTAAACAAGAATTGTAACTTAAGCTGGAGATGATATGATCAGTGATGTAATAGCTTAATGTAAAAATCACAAAAGCTGTTCTGGGCATTTACTGAATATTCAAGTTACATAAGAACAAAATAACATAAGACGCGCCGTTTTTAATTCAATAACAGAGATATTTCGGATTGTGTATACGTTTTAGGCCATTCCTAAATTCCTGCTCTTTTTAATCTAATTTATGTCACTAACTAACTTGACCTTCCATTTAACATGAATGATGTTTAAATACAGAATACGGTAGTGATCACAGAAAAATTACAGACAATACAGCGTTAACAGACCAATACATATTTCATTTTTGTCATATTCCACCTAGTATCGATTGGTATTTCAACAAATGCTTCGATATTCGTCTAATATGTACAAAAACAGAATCTGATTTTCTTCTAGAGGATTCCTCTCAAATGTTAGCCATATCTTCTGAGTGTTATGGATGGATGAGTTCCTAGGAGAGTCGAGGGGCAGGAAGGTATTAATTCAGCAGATCCGTTCATTGTACCTGTTCAATACAACAGACACAGGCACGTCCTTTTTTTGTAATCCTGCCCGAAGGCCGATTGGAACTTTCCTCCAATGCTCACACACCATCGAATCATCGTGGTCCTCGCGGCTGAAATATTACTGCCAGAACTTTTAGAGTATCTTCGATCACTGCACAGCATGACAATTTTATATTCATTATTATATAAATTTTTTTCATGTGGTCAGACTCTAGGCATTCTGTCATTATTTAACACATTTAACAGTTGAAACATAAAATATCCATGAAATTCCTTCAAGAAAGTTGAAACACAAGAAGGAAAAACGGACGATCTAAATGAAGTCCGTTAAAAATGTTATATATATATTGCGCGCGCACACGCACACAATCAAAATTGAAATATTCTATTTTTGTTACCACTCTACAGCGCATAGTTTTGTTTGATGTCTCGAATATTAAGGGAGTTTGGTTGTATTGCATTTTCCTTCATGAAACGTTTTATTCCAAGATTAAACACCAAAAAATTTTTTTCAACAGACCTTTAATAGGTGAGGAGATACATGTAACTATGATGTCATTATGCCACGTTATACATAGCAGGCCTTATAGGAGATCCATCTAAAAAACTCCGTTTTGACCCTCCCTGAATTTGACTAGATTCGGCGTAACGTCTCTACGGACGTATCTCGTACAATTCAAAAATGCCTTGCCTTAGAATTTTGAAATTTCATTGCTGTGACCCCTAGTTGCACACCTCCCCTTATCATTCTAATCTATTATGGGGAACGGGGCATTTAGTGGAGGATCATGTGTCAGTAATGGTTGTATGAGACCAAGAGTATTTGGGACTTAAACGTGAGTATAAATGTGCATTTTTAGTCATCTCCTTTGTAATGTGTCACATCAAAATTGTTAACAAACCTATATCTTTGATATAGTAGTAATCTAAAATTGTTGTTCTATATATTATTCTGACACGAAATTTAACATGATTATTTGTATTTTTTTTTTTATTTTTAGTAAACCCCACCCCTATTGAGTTTTTACATAGCATCGCTTATCTAGTTAATTTTTATAATTTTATTTTAATTGTTAATTACAGAGGATGAAGTGAGGAACATTCTTCAGCGTGGGAAAATGCGCTTATTAAACACAAATCGGTATAGGGTTGTAGTTTTTCCCCTAAATTTAGATGTAATTATCCTCATTAAAATACCCCTCTTTATCAAATAAATCAAATGCCATTAAATTAAGAAACAATTGTAAACAAACATTATACAAGCTCATTTAGTCATAAAAAGAGGTTGAAGTTAAATGTTCTTTGGTGCCTTATTTAATTTCCTTTAACTACCAAAGAGCAAAATTGTTTGGCATCGATAGAGTAAACATGAACTTGAATTCCTTAATCTAAATTTTCTTCTGCTAGTTATTTTGGCAATGTTTGGGGGTCAGACATCCGAGAGGCATGGATTCTTTTCCCTTGCTTCCTTCAATGGAGAACTACAACAAACATGGGAATAATTCACACAATTGAAACAGAAAGTCTTACAGTATGAGGTCTTACATCTATAACAGGTAATTTAATTTATAAATATTCGCTATTAACTATGATTGTATAAATATATTTTATTTGCACAAATAAATTATTTTTATTCACCTTTAGTAAAGGGAGAAAAGCAAGATTTGTTCAGATTCTAAGAAATAATATAAACAAGGAGAGTCTAGTATCTAGACCATTTATTTCCACAAAACAAAATTCTGAGTAATCTCATACCTCTTATTCTTTCTTATAAATGAGTGTAGCACTTAACAGCAGTATTCCTGTTACATTTATTACTACTGGCCAAACTGTCAGTACCACCAAGCTGTGTTATCTCAGATAAGAAAAGATAAGCCTTGTTTCTTCGCAGTCGTTTATTTTTGGCTACAGAGCGCTTTTAGAGCATACTCTCCATCATCAGTTACAGAAGTTACTGGAACCAAGGATTCCCTGTGAATGTATTATGCCCCCTGTCGCTGTATTATCTTATAAAGATATCCAATTATCTAGAATATCAAGAGAAACATTGTATTATTATATTTATTTAGAGAATTTGGGTGACTCAGGTTAGCCAGTGAGTTAATGGGATGGTCATATTCTCACTGGGTAAAGCGTAGGTTCGTGAGTTCCATTCTCACCTGAGCAGTATAAATTTATGTATTGACGAACTCATTAAATAAAATCCTCATTCCCACCCTGGGCTAGAAAAGGATGGTTACCTGTAGATAATCCGCCCCAGTAAGCCATAATTGCATAAAACATTGTAGATGCTGTTCTTATTATTAATGATTGACCGTAGCCAATATATGACTAATAATGTGTAAGTATTTCCTGTCATCTGACTACCTTGTTTTCATTCTTCTGTAATATCTTATACATTTGTTACTGCCCACATTTATTGGAAGTACTGTTCCTTAATTCAATATTTATCAATAGCACATTCTTATGTTGCAGGCAAGGAACAAACCGTTGCCAGTTGTTTCTCCAAAAGTTATTAACAGGAGTTTTGTTTCGCCCTAAAATCCGGGACGCTAGAAGAACCAATTGATCAGCATAAATAAAAAGGCATTGTCCTCTACAAGTATTTCCTATGCATAGTTCATTTTGATAGGGGAAGCTCCATCATCAGCGACTGTTGGTAAAAGAAAACCAATGAGAATAAATAAGCATGGCTGGTCCTGATTGGGAGTAGTATATTCCTGCTTGCACAGTTTTGAGGAAGATACACTTTTTGAAATACGCAGCTGCGCAATATAATTTGTATAAACACATGTACTTGAGGCGAATCGTAATCATCTGTTATTCAAGCTCATTGACCTGTTCGAAGTAATGACATTAGTCAGGTTTGCAGTTCTCAGGAAGCTAATTTCATTATCACTTTAATTGCAATCAGAGATATTGCTTTGATTGCACCTCTATCGTACTTATTGATAAAATAATTCCATTGTTTGTAATATGATTGCCTTTAAATTTTATTTATGTAATCGCGAAAGCAGAAGCGGGATCATATCTAATATATAAATCTGGATTAAATATGAATTGAGGACGAGGTTCCAATGTGCAACTGCAGAAGCCTTGCTCATCTTTCTATTATTATTTAAGTAATGACTTCAAATCAATTAGTCCTAGTCTTTATTCTTCATCACTTAAGACAACCTTGGTGAAATTTTGACTTGGTATTAGTTTAAACAGTAACTAGCTCTAAACTGCATTTTAAATTCACTTCTAAATCCTGTTTATTTTGAGTAGAGTAATACCATTCTAGACTGACAATTTATTCTACCAAATATACACCCTAACTTCATCACCTTCGAAAGTGATGTCTTGTGCATCGCCAAGTGGTGGAGCGATCATTTCTTTCTTGGGGTTTTTGGGCGTTTGTGGTGGGGTGATTGTAGAAGAAGAGACCGAAATCGCCATAAGCGTAGGCCGATCGGGAGAGCAGGGAGGGTGGCGGAATGAGGGGGGTTTTACGAGAGTCAATATTGGAGGGTCTATATAGGGCGGCGGGTAAGGGAAATCGCATCGGTGGGTACCTAACACCGTTCGCTCGAGGTTAAATATGACGCTTCGAAAAGAAAAAAGGAAACGATAGAACAGGCGATTCACGGCACTCCAAGAAAGCATACTTTCGAGTTCATCGACACTTGTCGGGACGGCAGACGGCGGTTATTTCAGTTTAAGGTACCGAACGACCAAGGATGTATCCGAGAGTTTCTCCCCTGATCTGTAAAGCGATGCTCGAAACGGCCAGAGAAATACGGCCGAGAAACGGAACATTAAAAGTGAGTTCTTTCAACACACGTTTACAAAAAACATTCTACTTATTGATAACAAGGGGCACTTTTCCATATTTATATTTAAAGAAAACAGTAGTAATGAGCTTAAATACATCAAACTGGGAACTGGGCCTGATCATTTTAGTAGCTATTCGCTGAACAGATTCTTTATAAAATACTGAAATGAAAATACTGAATATATACATTTGTGAGTAATTAAATGAGAAGCAACGTGGTGCAGTTTGTCTTATTGGAAGGAAATAACTCAGGCACAATCATGATTTAATCGGGATAAAGGTTGGCTATAATTGAACTTCATTTTTTGTCCTTTTTGAACGAAAGCTAAGGACAAGTTTCTGAGACCAATGTGGAATTTATAGACAGATTGCAACAATTTTCAACTGTCCTCTGTGGACCATGGTGGTTATATCTGGTGTACAAAAGTCGCCCCAATAATGCATTAATTTTTCTATCGAGTAATGTTCTCTCCGATACGAAACACCCTTTAGTCCGTGTTCATAATGTGGGGAATGGGAAAGTACTGGAATTCTTGGAGTGTTTGTAAATGCAGGGCGGGTAATTTCATTAAGCACTCTGTATCCCCTCAGCAAAAGAAAATAATTCAGCTTCCTCGCAGCTAAAATTATTAGATCGAGTAAGGCGGTTTTACTCAAGGCGCGATTTTTGAAAATTTTCACCTTGAGGACCTACTTATATTTTTTGTCCTTTGCCATACCTGAGCCTAGGAATAATTACCACTCACGTGTGTATGAAATATGTAAGAATGTTCTCCTTACAAAATGAAACAAATTATATTTGTGAATGAAAATACTTCCTATACAAAAACTAGCGATAAAGCCAAACACAGAATAAGTTGTTACATAAGTAACAAGATATTGTATCTCAAAAAGTTAGCATCCACTACATTAAGTGGTGGTTAAGTAAAAACGATCCCATAGGGAGACTTGGCAGCACCTCATTCTTGGACCCTGTTCAAAATAGACCATCAAGTGAACTCGCTCATAAACAAAGCCTCATTTTGACGTTATATCCCAGCCGGTCTGAGCGTCATATGCGGTTAGGAAGGCAGCTGAGATAAAATTATACCATGGCGCCAACAACAACATTATATATTAAAACGACCTTGGCTATTCTTTTCTGAATTGAATATAATTAAGTAAGCAAGTAATTCTCATCCAATTAAAAATCTCTAATTAGGTCCTATTAGTTTTTTTTTTTAATTCTTATAGTAATCGCATTTCGTGACTGGGGCGATTGAGCGACGTATCAGTTGAATTTTTATCATCAGTTTATCATATTATTTTTGTAAATATTTTCAGTATTATTCTACATTATAATGTTTTGAAAATATTGTTATGTTTCAAGTAGCGTAATACGCGGTCAATATACTGGCTATGGTTATGTAGTAATTCAGTCAAAGTGTATGGTAGGTCTATGTGAGTACTTAGATATATTTAGGAAGTTAGTTATATCTTTGTATATGTTTTATAGTAAGTCTACAGTTACAGTGTTGGCAGTAGGGTTCGCCTTCTACAGTAAGAAAGTGTGAGTCAGTCGTGAACTGCCAATTCTTAACCTCGTTAAAACTACTTCTTCCCTTCTAAATGGCCTATTTGAGGAAGGCCATTCACCAAGTACATGTACAACATGTATATGTTTCAGTTCTCGTTATTAATTGTTTTGTTTATTGATATTATTAGGTCCGTTTGTCTTTGTTATCAGATTTGAGTGTATTAGTTTGGTGTGGCCGATCCCTGAGAACTACTGACAGGAAGCCGAAACCGACGGCATCAGCACTTCCTAAGGCTTACAGGAACTATTAACAGAAATCAGCCAGTCAAGGGGGGGATCTCAGTGGAATGTTGGACATTTTTTCCTCTCTGACTCAAACCTCTATAGCTTCTTAGGGTTTTTATCTTTGGACAATGTTCTTTAGTCGCATTTCAATTTAAAATATTGAAATGTTCATTTTTTAAATAAAATTTAGTTAGTTGTTGTTTTTTCAAATTTAATACATCATATTAGCAATAAACTTCATGAAACACATTATTCTCATCCTTAAGGACCAATTCAAAATGATTCCATTACTATGAACGGGATCATAAAATGTTATAGCACTAATCTTTTTAATCTATTGAGAATCTGCAATTGTTGTTCTATGCATTTTTTCATAACTCAAGTAAGAAAGCGAGTTATTATCTATTTTTTGTTTTCAGCCTAGAAATAGAGACTAGACGATGAGGCGACCAGTGCGTCATACCAGCACGTGGGAAATCTGCTTAGTTTGACGGACTTTATTCGACATCTTCTGGGTAGGATTGTTGGACGCTTGAGGAAATTTTTCGAAAATCGCGCCATGAGTACAACCTTAATAGCTGATTTGTCTTAACTTTTAAACGACAAGTCTGTGTCATATGTGACACCTATGCCGTAATTTGTACACACATGAGCTTGTAACAAACAGAAAAAGGCTGGTGTGCTTAATACCCATTAGTCAACTACATGTCAAGGTCAAGCTCTGTCCTCCACCATCTTTTGTATTTTTTCGGAGTGTATTTACCGGTAGGTGTCGTATTTGACACAGCCTTGTTGTTTAACTTCCCTTTTGTAAATTTTCTGTCACTGAATTGGCTATTCATTACTAAAGTTGAGATTAGAAATGAACTTTTAAGACAAATGGAATATAGGAATAGTAATTTATAAATAATAAAAAAAATAGGTGAGGTACCTGTTTTTGCTATAAATGCCAAAGAAGTATTTGCGGTGAACACATAGTATACTATGGTTTCCCTGAATGTTTTGCCAATAATGAATCGTCATGTGAATAGTTTCATGTTTTTGTTTGTTTTTTTTTTTTGCATTATTTTCCTTATAAATGAGTGCTCACGATTTTTTTTGTTTGGTTAATATTTATATATAATTTTTTATACTTAGGTACATTATTGTATAATAATAATTTGCTACTAATATATGCTTCTTTGCTTATTTATTTCGTAAGTAAAGGTATTACATAGTAAGTTATTATATAATAAATATTACATCATATACTATTATACTATAAATATATTTTTTGCATATTTTTATTTAATATTTCATTTTAAGCTCTCATTGGTGACGAGGGGGGGGGGTACACACTAGCACACGCACACACTATTCTTCTTAACTTTTCTAAATGTTATTTTGAGACAGTGGTCTGAGCAGAATAAAATGGAAAATGTGCATATGGCAAGTAGGTGTTGAAATTTGTCCTGTGTCACAGCCATGTCGTTTAATGGTTAAGGAAAATCTGATAATAAATAAACAAATCGTTTGAGAAAACGGAAACATATAAGTATAAAATAATTATATAAGGTAAATGAGAAGCACGTGTAAGTTTGTATTGAGACGTACGTAGGCGTAGGACGGCCAGCATTCCTCTGCCCACCTTTAGTCTCAAGGCCAATGCGTACTCCGCTACCCCCATTAAAGTTCATCTGCCGGTAAAAATAAAGGAAACAGCCGCCGGCGGAAAACTTGTTTTGTTTCCAGTTTATCCTAACTGGATATTGATAAATAAACATTACGCTGAGGAAAGACCTGTTTTTCTACGTCGGATATTTCCAGGCTCCGAGATGTTTTCCACATTCTTCTCTCGGAAGTCAAACATTTTTTTTTTTTTATTGGCATTGTCTTTGCCCTTTCACGTTCTGCTCATTTGTCTACTCTGTATTCATTCATTACTTCTTTGGAATGGAATATAGATGTGTCTAGTAATTGCGTCTCTCTCTACTATCTATCGACCGTCTGTCTGCTTTATAAATGTTATCTTGGAGATTTACTATTCACTTTTAAAACCTAATTTACAGGAATAAACGAATTATACCAAAGCTACAATGTACTTTTGGAAATGAATGAGTTATTAACCCAAGAATAAAAATGTCAGTCACGCAGGGACTTGGTAATCTAAGCCTTATATTTTCTATAACTCGCTTACTATTTAAGCTACGAGAAAATGGACATAACTACGGTTGTGGAGGGTCATTAGCTCAACAAGATTTATTTTTTAACATATTTCAATACATTTCATAATTACGGAGATATTTCACATTTTCAATTCCCCACTTATAACCCCACCCCTGAACATTAGTGTTGACTTAAACGGATAAATCTGTAACCCCCGTGAATAAGTGGTTAAGTCGACCAGTGAGTAAGGGGGACTAAACCACTTATTCACTGGTACAACAGAAATATCGAATGTATCGGTATAGATCAAATAAGCATTTTCAAGTAAAGTACATAAAGTCTTAATTGATGTCATCAAATGCGTATTTGCATGTATCTTATTTTATTTATTAATACAGGAGCACCTACAACTACGGAATTTGGCTCAAATTTTAACAATGCAATAAAAACAATATAATCGAAAAATAACAAAATCTGTATGAATAATAAAAAAATTAAACACGACAAATAAAAATTAAATACAAGTAATGAAAAACAACAAATAAACATTAAACTAGTAGTCAAGGTAACAATTTAAAATAGTTTTATATATATATATATATATATATATATATATATATATATATATATATATATATATATATATATATCCTAGGTTGTTACAAAAGTCCTTGTTCACAAAATTAAATTTACTCAAATGTGAGTACAAAATTTACAAATCAAATTTATTCTTATATCAAAATACTTATTCAAAATACAGGCCATCATTTTCAACTACTTTAACCCATCTTTCAGCCAAAAGTTGTATTTGATACCACTCTGCAGTTTTCGAGGCAAAGAACTCATCGCATCCAGATTTGACATCATCGAAGTTTTCGAAGCGCCGACCTTTCAAAAAATGCGCCATTGACCTGAAAAGTCCATAGTCAGACGGTGCGACGTCTGGGCTGTAAGGAGGGTGGGGCAAGACGCTAATCCCGTTCATTTCTGAAAATTTTTCTTTAACTAATCGTGAGTGATGAGCAAGGGCGTTGTCTTGCTGAAATAACGCTTGGGCTTGCAGATAAGTCAAGAGGTGCTGACCTTGAACGGACGTTTTGGACACCAAGCTTTTTGAAATGCCGGCTTATTGATGCATTTGAAACTCCCATTTCTTCGGCTAATCCTCGAGTTGTGACATGTGGATTCCGACCAACAGACTCAAGTAGCACTGGATCATCGACGACTGAAGGACGACCTGATCTAGGTTCATCTTCAAGGCTTGTATTCCCAGAATTAAACCGCCTGAACCAAAATGCGGCCGTGTTTCGATGCACCACACTTTCCCCTTCCACTGCACAAATTTCCTCGGCTGAGGCCTTTGCACTAAAACCTTTTTTCCAATAATGCCTAAGAAGGCCGCGGATGACAAATTTTTCTTCCGACATTTCTAGTGAAATTTAATAAACTGAATGAAAGGCAGGGACAGTTGGCGTACATAAATAATTAGAGGATTAGTTAATGTAAACATTGACATAAGAATTGTATTCGTCAGAGATGAAATAAGGATTAAATTAGAGACCTCAATGTAAACAACTTGATATGCACAAGGACTTTTGTAACAACCTAGTATTAGTAAATTTAAATTATCTAAAATATAAATATATATATTAAATTTCTAACAATGTCAAAATCAAACCGAAGGTAAGTAAAATTTTGTAAGACAAATTCAATTTTTTAAGGTGATTTAGTGTACATTTGCATGTATCTTACA
Organism: Riptortus pedestris; assembly: GCA_019009955.1. NCBI lineage: Eukaryota > Metazoa > Arthropoda > Insecta > Hemiptera > Alydidae > Riptortus > Riptortus pedestris. Next base: position 47,317,149 of record CM032232.1, on the reverse strand, counting down.
ATGTAAAAGTTTACTGAATACTATATATGGTATTTAACCCTAGAGTGATGTGGTCACGACATAACAGCTTATCGTTAATATGACATGTGTAGAAGTGGAGTTTTTCTAAAAGCCAAAATCTAAAATATGCAAATATCTTGCTTAGCATACAAGATAGAGAAACATCACCAGTCGTTATATAAGAGTACATTTCTAATAAAATTAGCTCAATACAATTTTTCGATCTGACACACAATAACGAAGATATTTTGAATTTTCCCATCGGATTTCAGCCATTAGCTACTAGATCTTTGATTTTACATGTAAAGTTCAAATATCGAGTTTGGTAACGATCAAGTAAAAATTGCGACGGCTAGAGCATTAACAGGCAAATATATAAAGCATATATTCGTACACGAAGCGTATTTCAGTAATGGATTTTACAATTGTAATAATAGTGAACTAGTAAAATTTGCATTTCTAAGCCATAGTGCTGATGCATTATTACTAATCATTAGTCACAGTATTAAACATTTATACTTTCAATCGACAAATGGACTAAATTTTATTCAGAGATTCGTGGATACATAACTATTTTTCTCTTTGGTGGTATAGAAAACAGAATTATGGGAAGTACTTCCATAAGTGGAGTTACCTTAAGGCTACTGCTAATTTTTTTAAAATCACTCTATCAAGGCCATTGAAATGACGAAGGTTAATATTATTATTTCAAATTAATCTTCCTCATTTTCTTTTTACCGGGGAGTGGTTTCTGCTTTCGAGTCTTTTCTTAAATCATCTTTGAATCCTATAATTTGGGTACAATTAGCAGTAAAATAGATTGTTCTGTAGGAAGTTTCCGGAAGATTATTTTACTTTATTATGTGGGCAAGAGATCAGAAGATTGTCATAAGGATATCTGAGTTAAAAATTGAGTTGAAAGTTTCGACCAGTCTACCGCACCCGTGCCAAGAGATTCGGCATCTTCTGGCAGCAACGTTTAATTTCCACTGACTCGTCTGAGAAAAGAATCGTTTAGTTTATGTTTTAATTTATTAATACCTTCTGACTATTAATAATTTTCTTTATCATAAAGAAATTCATTATTAAATGTCTCATGCCTCTTGCATTGAGTACTCTACAAGATGTTTTTTTCTCGCTGGGAGTATGAATTTCTATCCTATTCAAAAAGAATTTTCAGTCCGAATTCACAGTTTTTGTAGGGATTTATTTGAAAAATACAAGTTTTATGGGGGGTGGGGTGTATAGAACCAAGACAGTGTTGCTACTTTGTGGTTGTGTGTATTAAGGCAAAAATATCTTCCAGCCTTTATTTAGGGATCTTCAATTTTATGTTTTTTAACGCAATATGTACATATCATAACTTTTTCTCATACATTATTCGATGCAACCAAAAGAAATATATTTTTGTTATTTGTAAATATATAATTTAAACTATTAAATTTATTATTATTTTTGTTACGTTCATTTAGGGCAGGGAGCTTCATTTTAGGATATCCCATATTAATAAATTAAAACCTCTAAAATGCTGTGGTATAAAAATTCGGATTTGTAATTAGTACTTTAAACTTAAATAGCATGTGCTGAAGTTTGCAGTCTTCTGTTGTATTAACCATAAAAATTTTGCTCTGGGGTGTTTCCTTGAAGTGCTAGCACCTTTATCAAACTCGTAATTTATTGACGATGATTTATCATTTATTAAGATTACCTTCATGGTTTCAGCCACTAATACGAGAGAAACTAAGTAAGTCTCATTTGAAATAAACCTGTTAACAGAAGTGGTCCGAAAACATCTTTTTTAATGATACAAAAAAATATCTCTAAAAAGTGAGTGAAAGATGAATTAAAATATTGAAACTCAAATTTGGTTGACGCATAACTCTTTAATATAGTGTTTTCCCGTCTGTAAGGGTTCTGTTTAATCTATATTTTTTGCGTACTTATTGCTGTTCAAGGATTGAAGATGATTCAATAAGAAAAAGTCACCTTACGGACTTTAGGAAGTGTTACGTAAGCTAAGTAGATTCCCCACCTACTGGAACAACGCACAGAGACCTATATTGTTGACATATTTTGGAATAAGAATGCGGCTTTAGGAGTGAATAACTAAAATGAAAAAAAGAAAACAAATTGCTTCGTTTATATTCCGTCTTGTGGAAAACATAAAAAACACCAATTGTAGGCCATTTACTTATCAATAAGACCCACCCTGGCTAGAAAAGGGTGGTAACCTGTAGATAACCCGTCCCGATTAGCCTAAGTTGCAAAAAGTGGACGTTAATAAATAATAATAATAATTATCAATAAGATTGGTTGTGTAACCTTTTTCGACCCGAATAATGGAGGTATTTATGATTTTGCATTTTATCCATTCTGTAAACTTGTAATATTGATCTGACTATTAACGATATATTCTTTATACATTATATTTTTAATTTTACATAAACGCTCAAATATCGACTTCAATAACGATCGTTCAAATACTTCTGCCGCTAAAGCGTTAACCGACATACGTACCTACATCCCTTAATATATCAAGCCGAGATATAATACTTACTTCAAAACATACTTGCATAGTGTTCTTACGTAGTGAGAAACAGGCAATTGAAAGTGTGATGATGCAATTTATGTGTCTTTCCCGTACGTGGGGTTTTATTTATTAATATTATTTGGCTTATGATTTTTAACGTATTTGTAATTATTGCTGTTGATGCCTTTTATAATGAAAAAAATACCTCTCGAATGTTGGCAATACTTCATGTCCTTGAAAGAGAATACCCATTAGATAGATGCATAACATTGTTTGTCTCCTCCAACATTCACACGCCTTGTTAGTAATATATCTTGAAAAAAATGTCTGAGCCTAACAGGATACCAAGGTCAGGGACACAACATGATTTATTTCGAACGGCTGCTCAGAAAATAATATCCCGTTGTTTATCTTAATCTAGTGTTTCATATTCCCGACAATTACAGCTGTTTGACAAAATGGTAAAATTCCTATACACTTTTTAGGTGATGAAATGTTCCTTTTGTGGACAATTTTCTTAGCTGCATAAGCTTCCTGTTGTGAACTCCCTTCGGATAATATTAAGGAGAAAGAATGATCAGATTGGGAATATATTTAATAACTTCATTGTCGTTCATCTAGAGAAAAAGCTATTTACCATTAAGAATATTCAATTCGTAAACAAACTCGATACCACTTTTATTTTCTCCGATTGAAGAAGGAACAGATTATGTAAATGAGTTATGGTATAGGTCTTAATGCACTGGGGAAAGCTAGAACTTAAAGAATCAAGTGTGGGCACATAGAGTTTATTTATTGATGAACTTACTAAATAAAATCCTTCGTCAAACTCTGAATAAAAATGGCTGGTAGGCTTTAGATAATCAGCCATCATTGGTTGTGAATCCGTAAAGAATTCACTTATTGATATCATACTCTAACAAGGGACACACCAAATAGAAGAGAAGCATGACCAGTAGAAGACTTCTCTAAACTGATAATGGGGATTAGACTCATAGTAGAGAAAGAGAGTAAATTGTGGAAACTGCGCAAAGCATTGTTGCTCTGTTAAAGAAGCATCCAGGGAATAGTTTGTGGTGACGCGAGTGGGTTCGAAGTAAAGACTATTTCCAGGAATTCTGGGAAACAATGGTATTGGTGCTAACAAAATCTATGTGGCGAAGAAAGAATTGAGGAGCACTCAAATGCTATGTTGGTTTTCGAAAGAACTATAGCACCAATAATTTGTGTGGTAGTGTGCGGTGAAAATCAGATAACGAGTTCAAAAGTAACCCTCTACTAATGGAGCTTAAAAAAGGAATGACATTGGAGCTAATAGAAATTATCAGCAGAAGAAAGAAAAGGGGAAAGAACATTGAAAAGCTCTGGTAATTTTCGATAGAACTTTTGAAGGAATGATTTGTGTTGGAATAAGCAGACTTCAGTAGATTATAGCTCAAAATTATCGTCTGTCTAATGGAGCCCGATAAAACAATAGCACAAGTGCTAAGGAAAGATATCAGGAGAAGAAAGAAAGAGTAGAGGGATACTGAAAAGCTCAGTCGGTTTTCTAGAGAACTATAAAAGCCACGATTTGTGTATTAGTGTGTGGCTTAAACAGATAAGAATTCAAAAATAACGTCTGACTAAAACAATGGCACCACTGCAAAAAAAGATACCAGGAGAAGAAAGAAAAACGGAGGAAAACTTAAATGCTTTGTTGGCTGTGATAAAACTATCTTAGCAATGACTTTGTGTTGGAGTAAGCTGACTTAAACTGATAACCGAGTTCAAAGGTACCGGCTTTGATTATTTATTTATTATGTAGAGCAACGCAACTATGGGCTTTGATTAAACCATGGCAATGTTTCCAGAAACATTTTTTTCCAAAAAAAAAAATTGGAATAACACTGAAATGCTCTGTTGTTAATCGAAAGAAGTATCCTAGCAATGTAGGAGTAAGGGTCTTAAATAGATAATGCGTTAAAAAGTTGCACGTAACTAATATAACTCCAGAGCAGTTATGGGCAACCTTTGACATGTTGTGGGCCAAACTTTAGTGTGCAAATACGATACAAGACATAAAATTACACGACAATGTAATTATAATACAATTTATTAAAATAACAAAGTGAAATGAAAAAAAAATAGATACAACATTATAATTAAGTCGTAAAATTTGGAATTATCACAAACAACGAAAGTTAATTACCGAAAAAAAAATGAGACACTTGAGCTTGAATTTGGGAAACTAATCCATCGATGTTTGGATTAATTCCACTGATACAAAGGCGTAAAGAATTTTCCAACTTATAGTGTCAGCCTTGTACGATGTTTTGGTTTATTATCATTTATCATTGAAAAGAACTGTTCGCATTTATAAGTACTGCCAAACGCACAAATCTCTCCTCATCTTCCTCATTTGAACTAAGTAGTGTAATATTTTTTTTTTAATTGGCTTTTTCAAAATGTCTCGCTGGCCGGTTGTTGCCCACATATGCTCTAGACAGATCTTACATGAACCACCATCTTGGGATGTCTGAAAAATTGGATTGTGATGGTTGACCAGAAGATCATAAAATGCGAATCAGGCTGAAAATGAGTAGTAGGTTTGCCCTGCCAGTGTTACACGGAATAAAAATTAGTGGGGGCTAGTAATCCACAGTTGGAATAGCCTAATGGGGAACACTATGAGTGGTCCAAGATGCTGGCAGAAGTTTGAGTCCAATAAGAATACATAAATGTTAGGAGTAGTGATCATAAAATATTTTTACTGCTTTAAATAATTAAGGAAAATAACATATATACTGCCCCACTTAATTGCATAGAATTAAGATAAAAGAACAAAACAAAAAAAGTTATATGCTTTTACTGATCCCTTTGACCTGATAATGGGTGAATTGCTAGAGTGGAGTCGACCCAGAACAACTTGCTAATGAGGTCGATTGAGACCAGTAGTAGGTGTATATATAGGACAGCTAGGAAGGGAACTAGTTGGCGCTCAAGTCTGGGTCAAGGAGACCCGCAGCCACGGGGCACTATATCTAACAGAAGGGGTCACTGTACCCAAAAGTGTTTCATAGTTCGCAGAAAAAACAAGATGGAAAAATTTGTAACAATCTGCAGAAAGAAAATTATCTATATGAATACACCTATAAAGGGACCTTGGCACCCTCAGGTGCTACGCTAAATTTAATCGTTGTGATCCCCTTTCTAGGAAGAGTCGAAGCCCCCTGAAAGCGGTGTTTGGTAGAAGGACGTATTTTTAACATTCCCATCCCACATTTTATTCTTAATTCAAGTAGCTCCTAAATGTTCTCCTGTGTGGGCTGCACACCGAGGGTTTAGATAGATAGACCTCAGAGTCGTGAGTGTCTTATAATTACGCCCTTTCTTCGTAAAGCTAAACAATTAGATTCATCTTATCAAGTTCTTAGTGCGATAACTATGAGATCCTCTACTCTTTTAAATACAGTGGACAGGGAAATAATATTATTGAATAACATAGGTTCCCAACTTGTTTTAATCTCACGCCTTTGAAAATATCACTCTCTCATTCCTTACTAAAAAAATGATGTTTTTTATTTGAAAAATGATGATCTGAGGAAGGATTTGCGGAGACTAGAGGTCCGGAATTGTAGTAGCCTATCTGTGGACTGTGCTGAATTGTTTAAGTTGAGTTTAAGATTCTGCAAGGGTCTGCCGTGTATGTTCTAAACCATATCCACATGAGTCTGATTTTACTCCGTCTACTGTATTGCCAGGTGAAAAGATAAATCTTTACGATATCGATTGTATTGACAGCTAGTGCACGATAGACCTAATCACTAGAAGCTTAACACGGAACACTTCGGATCAAGACGTAGTAAAGAACATATCCCATTTAAAAACTTGAGGATACCAAGTAACCGTGGGAAAAGCAAAGGGGCAAACAGGTGTCGATGGCAATGAGATAGCTGATATTTAAGGCAAGGCGGCTGCCTGAAAGGAAACTCCATTCACCTACGCCATTCTTATAAAAAAAGTCAATAAAAAATGTAAGTTGGCAATGTGCAAATGGACAGAGGCAGATAAAGGTCTTACATTAAAGTACTTTATATCTCACATCGAAGATAAACTGTCAAACAAATTATTTTAACTGGCTTTAAACTAACAGACTTATTGTTGAAACTTGATTCAGCAAACTGTGTCCTGCACGTGTGACAATGCAAACAAACATTACACATAAAGTAAATAAAATGAGTACAATTTATTTACACCCACTTTGTATAACTATGGCTAATTGGGACGGGTTATCTACAAGATACCACTCATTCCCAGCCAGGGCCTATCCTGACCTTAGTCCTAACTAAGGGGCCACTAAATACGGTTAGTGCCCAGGCGAAAATTAAACTCGCCAAATCTAGGTTTAACATGTGAGATTAAGACCAACCCCTTAACTCACATGGCCAACCTGAGCCGCCCCCACGAAAAATCAAATTAAATTAATTGTCAGCATAATATACATTACTATTTGCAAAATTTACAAGGCAATTCGACCAGTTTACTCAATATATCTCTCTAAATTCAGACCACTTTCTAAATTAAATGTATATGTTCCTCATAGTTTTATGGAGAGGGCCATCAAGAAAAACATATTTTGACGCAAACTCGCTACTGCCCTACATGTTTCGTGGCTTACACACCACCTCTTTAGGAGCTACCCGTTTTCAAAAAAATAGTAACATTAATTTATAAAAATTAATATCATTATATTAACAAAAACCTTTGATAATTCTTTGCTAGATATTATATTAATAAGTACCTACTTACATGATATATTAATTAAACCTAATTACAGATTGCTAGTTACACGTCTGAAGTGCTCGTTCGTTGTGACTGTCACTTCCTCACTGGGGAGGTCGTTGATACTGAGATTTCCGAAGTGATTTACATCAGCTGACTACCAATCGATTATTTACAAGTCAACCTTGAACTCGATTATTCCCGTCATGATTTAAAATCGATTATTTTAAGATACAATGTTGGAGAATATATGATTGATATATTTAATTTCTGTTTTCTGAGTCCAGAAGAAGAATAATAAGTTAAATTAATTTACTTTATTTCATATACCTGCTAATAATTACATTTATCCCCACATCTTGATATATTTTTTTTAGAATGTTCTAATGACTATTTATTATATTCTTTTTTAAACTTTATTATATATATGCGATATTTGAACTTGTCAAGTACATCTAAAGGTCAAGTTCGTTAAAGGGGGAAATAGAACAAGGACTAGGCAGTGAAAGAAGTGATAAAATATATGAATGTTATATAATCAATATGGTAAATTTTATCTGATCCAATTACAATTGATAATATACATTTTACGGTATTTATTTTGCCTTTTGCATTCGTTTATTGCATTTGGATGGAGTTCGTTTTACAAATATTAGCCATAAGTGTTGCCAATAAATTTCTAATAATAGTAATTACTATCTTTTTTCAGTTGACTATATGAGTAACCATATCTATGAATTTATAAATACTACGAACGTGTTACCAGATTTCTCCAAAAGTAGTTCAGCTATTGAGGTTGTACTCATAAAGCGATCATCGGAAAATATTTTCAAATGTCCATCCAGGAGTTGACGGAAATGAGTTCTTTTGAAAACTATATATTCATATATACAGAATGTCTGTTAACTCTCCAGCGGTCGCAAATTCCCGTTTGTTTGATACCAAAGTTGATACTTAAATGTTTTAAGCAAAACTAAAGTAATCCATGCCTCAAATCGGCCAACTGGGAGGGAGACTTTAAAAAGGGGAATTTCGAAAATTCAAGATATCTCCGTTAATATAAGTCGGAATTAAACATTGTATAGACCCAATATTATTACAAATTTAGTGTTCTATAAATATTGTTATATACACTATTTCTTAAACTTGAATATTAATAATATATTTGGATTTTTTAGTTATACTCCTTCAGTAACATCCCCCCCCTCCCCTGCTACTCATGTCATATTAATAATAAGCTGTTTATCAAGAACCACTGTATTTGAAGCTTAAATATCAAATATTGTTTTCATTGCACATTTGTGTGAGATACATGCAAGTATGGTGCTGTGTAATGACGCCATCAATCAAAGCTAAGCGAAAAATATAAAATCCAGTTTTATTAAGCTATTGATGCTCTACAATTGTTGTCCTGCACATTTGCTCGTATTTCTAATATTAAGCGAGTTATTATCATTTTCTTGTTTTCCGCCAGAATGAGCCCCCACTTATTTTCATAGAATTTGACTTGGAAATAAAGGAAATATGGTGAGATGAGATCAGCAATAGTGTTTCATACTAGAAAGAGAAAAATTCGCTTAGTTTACGATAAGCCCCTGCGTGACGAAATTGTTTTCTTTGCATGCCACGCTTTCTTTCCCCTAAAGTTCCATTCATCCAGTTGCATACTATCAGCGAGAGTGATAATGAAAATAAGCCCTTGACATTAAGATTTTAATTTCTATTCTTTTTTTTTTGTGTAAAAGGTAAAGAGAATTTCGAAGGCCGCATAAACTTGTTTACAGTTTTTCTTAAACAAGTATTCAACGAGTTTTTCAAGGTCGGAGATTGCTGAGCTGCAAGGATTAGAACGTATTTAAGAAATTTTACAGGGATACAATTAAGACAGTACAGCTTTGATTTATTTACATGTATTTTTTTCTAATATAAATATTGTTATCAGAGGAAATCCATGTCTTAATGTAAACATGACAATAAATCACAGAGAAATCATTCCTTAGAAAATTAATGATATACTGAAGTTGAAAGAGGCGTATAACTAAATCTATCTCTTCCTTTCCCTCTCATCTCTTTCAAAACTAAAATATTTTTAGCGAATCACACAGCAACTATTTCTCAGAGGTAAGCCATCGGACGATTAATGGTTGTTAGTTGGTTAAGTATAACTGGAAAAGTAAATTATAAAAGCTGATGTATTAAGATTTTTTTAAACGCATATGCCATGTCTTGTCATAAACAGAACTACGCCACGTAATTACTTAAACAAATAAGAAGAGGGTGTGCTCTCCATTGAAAGACAGATGTTGACTATATTAACCAGTTGAGTGGCAGGTTCCTAACTACCTAATTGCTTCTCGAGGTATTTTTTTTAGAAATAAAAATGTGGTTTTATTGGGATTTTGTTCTTTTTTAACCTTTACACATTTTCGTTTAATTCTTTAATGATGGATGAAGCTGAACATAATCTGAGGAGTTTCTGCATTCATCAGTAGTATTCTAAAGTATTATGAATGTATACAAAGTTACAAGATTTATGTTGTTTCACGTTTACACTGAATCTACAAATTTCACGAAAAAACTTTCACTTGAGAAAGTGAACGACAGACTTGAGGTTGTATAACAGAGGCAAGGGGGGAAGTGAATAAAAAAAAATTAAAATACAATAAAATATTAAATCTTGGTTACTAAATTGGTCTTGCTAGATTTTTGATTTGGGATTTAATATAATCGGCTACATGTTTTGACATCATTTTATTGAATCCTGTTTAATGAATGTGAGTAACGTCTTCTCATTGTACTAAAAACTGACACATTTAATACCGACAGAAAAAGAAATATCTGCTAAGTAATCATCTTATAGCTGCTAATACTTTTTAAATTTGAATGGTAATTAAAAATCATAGAATACACGAATCGCTACCAGAATACGATTATTATTTTCTTCATTGAATTACTGAATCTCTTTAGAGTTGAGTTCGTTTAAATTAAAATAGTTGATTCATCCAAATAATTGAACTGGTTTAATAAATTCTTAGAATTACCCTGGTTCGAAACAGGTGACAAGCAGCAGAAATCTCGTCCCGGTTAGCTGTAGTAACATAATTTGAAAAAATTAAAACCTTGATAGAAACACAGATATTGAAAATACTGAAAAATTATTTAAATTGTATGAGTATGACTTCTGAATATTATTTTATATAAGAAAAGCATTCAGCTCAAGGAATATAGTTCAAAAACTAGACGTTTAGTACCTCAATCATGGACCGAATTTTTTTTTTTAACCGAACCGTGTTTAACTAGATGGCACCCGCCATCGGTTAACACACCACTCTTTTTCCTAGCAATCCTACTCAACGTACAACTCCCTCTTCAAATAAAGCCACATGCTTAGCACAAGGGACCTATCTTCCTTTACCCCAAGCAGTCATCTGGCTGTCAACACTGATAGCAGCGAGGTAACAGATAAAAAAAAAATCATGGACGATCATTACCTCAATTATTGTAACTTGTCAATTATTACCTCAATAGAAAATATGAGTCTTTGTGGATGACGAAATATTATCATGAATTGAAAATACGAGTATATCTTCTAGAGTGTTCAGAACATTGTTAGACACGATGAATTTATTCTACATAAAATGCTTTCCTATTCAACGCCACATCTTCAGACTTCTGTAAGCATACGAAAGAAACAGCAATATGCAGGCTGAAAGCTAATGATGAGCTATGGACTTCGAAAATGCTTCGTGTAGAATAAATACGTTGTGGATGTCTGTGTGTTGGCTACCCTGATGTCTTACTCATTCCTACCAACATACAGAAAAAACGAATTGTTCTGTACCTCAATTAAAATTATTTTAACAAGAAATGTGTAATGTAAAATTCATTTTCAAATTAGTACCTTAGTTACATTTGTATTAACGTGTCTCAATTTTATTAAAATTCACATCTCTTCCACATTAAATTCTGGAAGGTTTTCAATAAGTAAGAACTAGAAACAGATATATTTTTGAGGAAAGTTATAAGGATGTTGATGTCGAGATCATTTTCAATAGGAACTATAATACTGCAATTTCTGTATTTATTTCTGAACTTTTGAACTTTGATTTCCATGAAAGACCATCTTCGGTCCTGCTGTGCTTCCAGATCAACCGCTGAACGAGCACTGAAGATGGTCTTTTAAGAGACCGAAATTACTCTCCTGAAGTTAGTGTATATTTTGCAACTAACTTGAGAATCCATTTTTGAGGTGCTGGATGGTGAAGGAATTATTATCTCAGGTAAGAAAAAACGCCTCGTTCCTTCACTGTTCTTTATTCATTGTGACAGAGCGCTTTCAGAGCATAACTTGAGATTATTGTTTTTTCTGTCATTTAAGTAGTATCCATCATTTGTCTGCTTTACTCCAACAAGTTGATTTTGGGAAATTGATAAACATTTTGATTCCCATTGTCAGTGATCTAAAGAGCAGTCGATAATTAATGCATTTCATTTTTTTCTTCTATTAAACAAACTAATGGTATTATTTATGTGAAAATTAAACATCGTGATTCTCTGAGCAGCATTTGTTAGCAACACTTTGTTACGTAAAAAAAACTTGTAGCACACCAAAGGAATTTTTGTTCTAGGACGTTTTTAACACTATTCGACCTTGGCCTGGAATCGAGCGACACGTGTCAAGAAAATCTAGGACACCTTGGACCTACAACTCACGACTATGATTTAAGGTTAGCATAAATCAATTCCTACAGTCCTTCTGGAGAATAAACTTACTCTAGATAGGGAAATTATAATTTCTTTTATCTATGAATTATATACTTCTTGATGGATTTATTCTATGTTTCATGAACACATTTATAAATACATGTTGGATATTTATGATCTTCAGAGCTCTGGAATATATTAAAATCTAAGAAATACGTAGAACGACGAAATCTGGTAGACCAAGAATAAATGACCATTAGCAGTTTTAGCTGGAAGAAAGAAGAGTATATATGAACTTCTAAACAGACCAAGAAGATTAAGTGCTTGCTTTTCTTATTTGATACATTCCGGATGGGTTACTTACAGAAAATAATAGCTTGGAAGTTGACCCAAAAATAGAAGAAACCATATGCCCTGCAAAAAGCTTTCCACTTTTAAAAAGTATTTTCCAGTATTAAAAAGTATCAGAAGGGCGAATCTACACGTTTTTAAATGAAAGTCATCATACTTATAGATTTATTTATAATTGAAATGTGGACTCGCGAAAAGTTAAGTCGGTATTGGAGCCACTAAAGAACATTACAGCTCAATGATTAAAATGAAAGCCTTAATTAGGTATGGTTGTAGTAGGCCTGGAATCGTTTGTAAAATTAAGAATCACAGCCTGGAATATTTGAGTCACCGTAATAGAATGAAGATCGAGAGGCTGGCATATAGACGTAGGGAAGTAAGTGTGAGTGGTCCAGGAAGAGATGGCATGATGAAGACTTGCTGGGGCTAGGGATATAAAAATATATTACTTAATAATTTAAATTAAAAGTTTTAAGCTAATTAATACAGTCACCAATATTGTCTATACAACAATGTGGTGCATTTTTTGGTTACCTGCAATATTATAAAAAAAATCAACATATTTTACTAGAGATTCCGCGAAAAACCGTTTTAAAGCATCACAGTGGTTGTAGCCCAAAGAAGATATAAATAAGAGGTAGTATATAAATAAAATTAAAAAAATTATAAACGAATTTTTTATGAACAATCAGACAAGCCAAAAGGTTTTGAGGTATTTTCTGAACAGAGTTTAGAACCTCTATTCCTCATTTTCATGGACTTATTTCACACACAACGTAGTTCTAAATTATTGAAAAAAAAATGAAAATTCTAATTCAAATTGTGATATCCATCATGGTTCGGTAGGTTGTAAAATAGTTTCTATTAATTACTAGCCGTACAGAATGTGAGAACAAGAAACCAAATTGCTTGCCAATAATAGTTCATCTAACCGTTATCAACATACAATTCCTAGTTAACGAAGCTGGTATTCTGGCAGGTGGAAGTGAATTCCATTGCAGGTAGAGGAAAAAGAAGAGACAGTCTGGTCCTATGGTCAGGTCAACATTCAGGACGTTCGGTAGGTTTTCTCTCTCATCTTTGTTCAGTAAAGAATGTACTTTCTTTGTCTATAGAGTCATTGTTAGGTTTTATAGATGTTTTTATTGTTTTGACTTTATTTACTTGTTTTTGCCTGTTAAATGGTTTTATGTTATTTAGTTTTAGGAAAAATAGTTTTTATTGTTTTATGACGATGTTATCAATTCTACTGTTTTTTTAAAATATTTTCATAGGGATAGGTTAATTATCGTTCTTTGAGTGTCAACAAGGACACTACATCGAAAGCGCTCTGTTACTTCAATAAATTGTTACAGTGGAAGTGTAGCCAATTTTTCCCTTGCAATCCTAGGTTACTGTTTCATCCTTCGACTATTCAATATCTAGGTTGCAAGAATTTCCCAACTGTTCTTAAAATATGCAGCTAGACAGTTTGGTTTATTATAGATGATAGCTTCTGCAAAAACAATTTTTGAGGTCACACCTGTGCATATACAGTCGTATTTGCACCACAGGAAACGTACAGCAATAGCAGCCCTGTTGAGAAATGCATTTATTTCAATCAATACAAAAGAATAAAAAGCATTAGCAATCACAAAAAATAAAAATTGAAATTATATTAATAAAAACATTTAGCAATTATTCAGTCTCCTAATCGTACTAGTGATTTCTGTGGAAATTCCAACTAGCTAGAAAAAGTTTGCCAGTATATGCTCATATAGTAGCTCTCTTGATCAATCTTATTATATCTTACGATGACTTTATGTAACTGATAAAGTGATTGTTAAAGTTAATAAGCAATATTGACATTGTGACTCAGTGTCCTTTTTTTACTATTGCAAATAACTGATTACTAATGCAAAATAAAATGAATCATTTCAGTTAAGAAAGACATTAAAACATTTGTATTTGTTTTAGTGGGAAGATTTATTGGAAATAAATATCGGACTGCGAAAATGGAAAAACAATTCTCTGATATCCTCTTTTTTAAACATACTCCGGGCCATATAGTCTTCCAATAACATAAAAAGTCCGTCACGCAGGGGCTGCGTAAACTAAGCAGATTTCCCACGTGAAGTTTTACAATAGAGAAATCTGCCTAATAACAACTGTAGTAGTAAGTAACCTCTAAACCTAAAACATTATTTAGGGCGTAATAACCCAGTAGTTTTTCGCCCCAAAAAACAGTTAACCTAACCTCTCTAAACCTATTCACGAGCGACGAATAGTTATCGAAACGGCCGCCAGAGCTCTCGGCGGAAAGTCCGAACATAGCCACTCCTGGCGACCACACGCAGAATACAAATGCAAATATCTCGGCTAATATTCAAGATACATAATAAATGTATGGGACAATATTTATAGTAAATTTAATTTTCAATAAGATTTATTCTATACAATTTTTCGATCCGACGCATAATAACGGAGATATTTTGAATTTTCAAAAATCCCCCCTCTAAACCCCCCCCCCTCCCACTGGTCCGATTTCACCCGTTAACGAAATTGATCTTATTTTTTATATAAAACGATTAAATACGGAGTTTGGTGACGATTAAACAAAAATTGCGATCGCTAGATGGTTTACATACAAATATATATATATATATATATATATATATATAATTTTGAACGGACCTCATTTTCGTCATCTCCTGGGTAGGATCGATGGACATTTGAAGAAATTTATCGAAACTCGCATCATGAGTACGACCTCAATAGCTGATTTCCCTTAAGGGAAATCTGCTAAAACAGTAGTTTTCAAGAACTATCTTTTGATTGGATTTTGAGTCTGTTTGTCATCGTGAAAGGGCATCATACCGTCCCAAAATTAAATACCCGTATATTGAAATTGTTGAATTGTTTTAAGATAGTAAAGGAATTGTTTATGTATTAGCGGATATGTGTAACGGTTATAAGAACCATGTTTTAGCAGATTTCCCTTAAGGGAAATTAGCTATTGAGTTCGTACTCATGACGCGATTTTCAAAATATTTCTTCAAATGTCTATCGATCCTACCCAGGAGATGACGAAAATGAGGTCCGTTCAAAACTATGTATATGTATATATATATATATATATATATATATATATATTATAATATATATATATATATTTGTCTGTTAACTCTCTAGCGGTCGCAATTTTTGTTTAATTGTTACCAAACTCGGTATTTAATCGTTTTATGTAAAAAAGGAAGATCAAGTTTGTTAACGGCTGAAATCAGACCAGTGGAGGGGGGGTTTTCAAAAATTCGAAATATCTCCGTTATTATGCATAAGATCGAAAAATTGTATAGAACCACTCTTATTGCAAATTACATTAACTATAAATATTGTTATATGTTGTTGTTCTCTATCTTGAATATTAACAGAGATATTTGCATTTGTAATCTGCATGTGGTCTCCAGTAGGCTATGTTTGGACTTTCCGACGAGAGCTCTGGCGGCCGTTTCCATAACTATTTGTCCCTCGTGAATAGGTTCAGTGGTTAGGTTAACTGTTTTTTGGGGCTAGAAACTACTGGGTTATTACGCCCTAAATAATGTTTTAGGTTTAGAGGTTTCTTACTACTACTATTAGGCAGATTTCTCTATTGTACAACTTCACGTGGAAATCTGCTTAGTTTACGCAGCCCCTACGTGACGGACTTTTTTCTGTTTTATACGGGTACTTCCTCTGTGTGCAATGCATTTAGCACATTTAACTCCAGTAGTCCTTGGAAGGGAGTCATCATACGTAGGAATAATACAGTTATCATTGTGTTTAATTTTTTAATAACGTTTAATTTTGCCAGAATGAATTTTCTCACTTATTAAAATGCATTTTTGTTTTCTATTGAGAGTCACTCTATGATGCTGTGGCTAGTTATCAACAGGTCACCACCCTTTTATAGGGACAGTAGAAACAAAGATATTATTCTGGCAGGTCATTAAATAAATTCCTATTTCCCATATGGAATGGATTCCAAAGTATTAAGACCTAGTCATTACCTCACAAGGCTAATCTGAGTCTCCTCTCAGTTAATAATAATATTTGGCTTTCATAATTTTATTGCTGTAATGGTAGTTACTGATCATGCAGTTCGGATATACTGGCCCAGCGGGGCGATAAATGGGAGAAAGCTGCTACGTGATAAACTGATGATAAACGACATGATGATGTCGTTTACCATCAGTCTATCACTTGGCAAAGAACTTTTTAACATACAAGGAAACGTTTTATGCAAGAATATTCTAATCCTCAACTCAAAAACACATCTAATGGGCTAAGCCAGAAACAATTAGGAATATACGGATGACGGATCTTGGAGAGTTCAGCAATTCAGGATAAGAAAAACGCAGTCTTCATACATAAAGTTCTCATTAGTTTCTATTAGCAGATTTCTCTTAACAGAAATCAGATATTGAGGTTGTACTTATTACCCGATTTTTAAAGCTTTCCCTCAAATGTCCATCGATCCTGTCCAGGAGATGACGAAAATGTTCATTCCACACTGTATATGTATATATATTTGTCTATTAATGCTCTAGCGGTCGCAATTTTTTTTTTTTGATCGATATTACCAAACTCGATATTTAAGCGGCGTGTGCTTTTTTTCAAACTAAGGTCAAGTTCGTAATCGCTGAAATCCGACCAGTAAAATATCTCTGTTATTATGCGTCCGATCAAAAAATGGTATAGAAATAGGCAATTATTGTTTTATCGTTAACAAACTCGATATATAAGCGTTTCATGCGAAACTAAAGATCAAGTTCGTCAACGGCTAAAATCAAACCAGGGGGAGAGGGGTTTAGAGGTGATAATTTTGAAAATTCCAAATATCTCCGTTCCTATACGTCGGATCGTATTGTATAGAACCAATCTTATTGCAAATTAAATGTACTATAAATATTGTATAGTATACATTTATTCTCTATCTTGAATATGAACCGAGATATTTGCATTTTTCAGTTTTCAGCCTCAGCAACTCCTCTATTCATGTTATATAAACAGTACTATGTTATATAATAAACCATTTAATTTGAAGCTTTAATACCAAATATTGTTTTCAAGAGACCTTTATTATATCTTGATACATGTATATATGCCCTCCCCCTCCCTCGTCTTAAGATCTTGGAATGTTAAAATTTGATCGATTGAGATGAAATTTATTCTGATTCATTATAAATTACAGTAGTAGATATAGTAAATAATTTTCAGTAAAATTAATATGTTATATTCAGATATATTTCAGTAATTGTTGTTCTTCCCGGTGAAGAATATTTCTATCTATCTGTTCAGCTCTGAGATGTTGTTAGGCCTGTTAGTTTACGATCCAGGCGCTTTCAGTTGGGAGGTTATTTAAATTGACTGTGAGATTTCTCATTACCGTTTGTATTTATTCATTTAATATTTACGGTGGAGTTAAGTGTTGCTATTATGTAGATTTATCTCTTGCAAAACTTCAAGATGGGAATCTGCTTAGATTACCAGTCCCTTTTTCTATGTGACACAAGTTGAACGTTTTCTGACTGTAGGCCACTGGTCAAAGAATGGCCTAGTTATTTCAAGAATAAATATGACATATCCAAACCGTCTCCTATACAAAAGAAGTAAACAACAAAATTACAAATCTAATATTTATTTTAGGTTTATTGCTTATCTTGACTGTTGGCTGAGGGTGTCCTTGGAGACACTGAATCCCCACTATTATTTTTTTTTCTTATCACTAGAGCTATTGGAGTTTATCTGGTGTTACTATTCATACTAGATATCCGCTATCACTCTTTTTTCTAGTTTTGACGGGATGCATGGCTAACTCAACATACTGCTCAATGCAATATTAGAATTATTTTCAATTCGATCTAGCATGGCCAAGGAAATTTATTGGGTTGGGTCTTATCAAGAAAACATTACTTAAACCGTCACAAATAGCCATTGTAGAATAAACCAGGGGTTTATTTGAAAAAATAATAATACGAAATAAATTTATTCAATATATAATAACGTTTGAAAATTCTACTCCTAGTGACGACTATAGCTGATTTAATTGTCAATAATATATACTGTTATAATATTTCTCGAAATAATTTTAAAACCGTTCACGCAGGAAGTGCGTAAACTAAGCAGATTACCAACGAGCTGGAATGAGTGACATGCTGATGATGTCATCTTAGATTCCTTTCTCTCTTTCTTCTTAATAAAAACCATATGTAAATAGGTATTGAAATTTAAGATTGACATATTTTAATGATAGTTCTTTTATTTAATGGAGGTTACTCCCGAAATGCAGGACGGTAGAGGAACCAATTGATCAATATCAATAAAAATGCCATGTCCTCTACTAGTGTTTTAATTTATGCAAAGTGCACTTACAGAGTAAGCGCTCCATCCTCAGTGTCTCCTGATTAGAGAATGGCACCAAAACCGCCGGGCGACTCTCCGAAGTCCAAGCGCCCAAAGTCGACCAGCTGTTTTGGTACACTCCTCTAATCAGGCACTCAAGGAGCGATGACTCTGAAAGTGCACTTTGCCTAAATTCAAACACTAGTAGAGGACAAGGCCTTTTTATTGATCCTGATCTAGTGGAAGTTCATTAAAAAAATAAAAAAGCCCGTCACACAGGAGCTGTGTAAACTAAACAGATTTCCCACGTAAAGTTATACAATAGAGAAATCTCCATACGAGTGCCGAACAGTTACGGAAATGGCCGAACTAGCTTTCGGCGGGAACGAATAGAAGCAACCATAGCTCGTCCGTTACACTTAATAAAAATGCAAATATCTCGGTTAATATTCAAGATAGAGAATAAATGTATATAACAATATTTATAGTAAATTTAATTTTCAATAAGATTGGTTTTATACAATGTTTCGATCCGACGTATAGTAACGGAAATATTTCGAATTTTCGTAATTCACCCCTCTAAATCCCCCACCCTCCCACTAGTCCGATTTCAGCCGTTAACGAACTTGATCTTACTTCTTACATATGATGATTAAATACCGATGTTGTTGACGATTAAACAAAAATTGCGACCGCAAGAGTGTTAACAGACAAATATATATATATATATATATATATATATATTATATATAGTTTTGAACGGACCTCATTTTCGTCATCTACTGGGTAGGATCGATGGACATTTGATGACATTTTTAGAAAATCGAGTCATGAGTACGACCTCAATAGCTGATTTCCCTTACGGGAAATAATTTGGGAAAAAATTTGGATAAGATACAAATTTATAGACTGAACATTTTAGTACATTATTGAGTTCATAATATTCATTTTAAAATCTGAAAGAGATATAAACGATTTTAAACATAACTTCTTCCCCTATTACAGTTCCTCCTGGTCCAATTTCAGGTATAAAAAAAATTAATGTTTAGTTTGAACACATTAGCTTCAGTGAAGCCAGAAGTAGAAGATTTCTTCAACCTGGAAACTATAGCAATCTCAAAATCCAAACATTCGCTGAAATTAGTAAGAAACATATCCAGTGCTTATTAAAACTTCATCATATGAGATCAAGGGAAATCTGTCAAGCATTTAAACTAAGGCTTGCGCTGAGAAAATTAAAAAATCCTGGGTAACTGCATAATTTCTCCGTTCCTCTTGGAGATGTCGGAGCTTTTACTATTTAGACTAGAATGTTACCAATGTACAAGAAAGAAGAGATATACGATTTTCATTTATTCCCGTATAGGACATCTGGCTGGTAAACCCTCTTATATTTTAATACTTTTTTGTAAAAACCTAGTTTCATTCAAAAATGGAATTGCAGCTATTAAATCGCTTTTAGAGAATTTCGTCCTGAATTTAATGAAAACTGGAAATGCAAAAGAAAATTCTCAAAATACATAAAGTTGTTTCTATGGGGGTATTTAGTTGTTTTAGATATCTTTAATTATTGCAAAACAAATTAATCTCTTTAGATAAAATTACTTCCCAAAAAGAAAAAAAAGGAACAAGTACATTGCATAAATCCCATAGATAATAAATTCTACTCGAAAAAAATTTGGCAATAAGCAAAAAATATTTGTTTGTCACTAAAAGAGTAAACAAATATAAGACATTTATGAAAAACGTTATCTTATGATAATATGGTTACGTAGAAAATATATCATACTAGGTTGTTTCCGTTTTTAGTCATTTAATGCTTTACAATATAAGCGTGTCAGAATGTACTTATACTAAATAAATTAAAACATAAGTAAACAATTTAATCAGTCGTTATTTACTATTATTGTATATCACATCAATTACTTTAATTTTCCTAATAATAAAGGTCCGTCAAGCTGCGTAACCAAAGCAGATTTTATACACTATTGATCATATCTCACCATATATTTTATAATTCTAAGTAAAAACTTGATAAGTCTGAAAACAATACATTAAAAATAACTCGCTTAATAATTGAGCTAGAGAAAAATGTATAGAACAACTATTATAGAGCATTAATAGTTTATCATTTTTCGATAGGACTCATGCTAATGGAAATATTATGAATTTCAACCCCTCTCTCTATTCCTGATCTGCTATCTGCCATTAACTGATATGATCTATGTTGAATAAAACAGTTAAATATCAAGTATGGTACAAAGCAATAAAAATTTTAGATTCAAGAACGTAAAAACATAAATGATGACGACACTATACAACATATTTACATGTAACTCACACTGCAAATGTTCAATGAAAACGCTATTTGGTGTTTAAACTTCCAATAAAGTAAAGGTTTATGATATAACAGGTTATTTTTAATATACAATGGCTTGAATAGAAGTGAGGGTTTAATGAAGACTGAAAATGAAGAAAATGACAATATATTTTTTAATATTAATGATAGAGATAATACGTATATAATAGTATTTATAGGTAATTTTATTTTCAATAATATTGATTCTATTCGCTTACGTATAAGAACAACTTTCTCATTCAAAGCTCAGGAACCTTGCACTTTTTAGCAGATTTACCTTAAGGGAAATCAGCTATTGAGGTTGTACTTATGACGGAATTTTCGAAATTTTTCTTCAAATGTCCATCGATCCTACCAAGTAGATGACGAAAATGAGGTCCGTTCAAAACTTTATATATATATATTTATTTATTTATTTATTTATTTTTCTGTAGTCGTTTTTTGTAAAAAGAAAGATCAAGTTCGTTAACTGCTGAAATCGGACTAGTGGGAGGGGGGGTTTAGAGGGGAGGAGTTTCGAAAATTCAAAATATCTCCGTTACTATACGTCGGATCGAAAAATTGTACATAATCAACCTTATTGCAAATTACATTTACTATAAATATTGTTATATACATTTATTCCTTATCTTGAATATTAACCGAGATATTTGCATTTTTATTAAATCTGGGTGGCTAACGTCCTAACGGACGAGAGTGGCTTTCCCGCCAAAAGCTAGTTTGGCCATTTCCTTGACGGCTCTCGTATGGAGATTTCTCTATTGTATAACTTCACGTGGGAAATCTGCTTAGTTTACGCAGCTCCTGCGTGACGGACTTTGTTGTAAGTGTCAGTTCATCCCTAATAGCCTGTCACATATACTTCTCTACTGTGAGAAGCTCATCGAAGACAGAAATAAATATCTACAAACACTTTCCTCAGCAGTCAGTGATATGCATAAAATTTAAGAGATACTTAGTATCGATAGCCTCGAAAAACTACACAAGATTTACTGCTTCATCACATCAGCATGCAATACTCTGGAATCTATAAGTGCCGATGGACCACACTCCAGTTAAATGTTATATTAAGACGGAAAAGGGTTTATAGAATGCTTTTAGTTATCTTTATGTACTATATTTTACTCGGAATTATATTTTACTATTTACACTATATTGCTATTTTTTTTTTATTGCCATATTATTGTTGATCTCAAGAACTTGGATTTAATTATTTATTTAAAAGACAGAATTGTTGTTTGTTTATTTAGTTTGTAAAAGATGTAAATTTTTATCAAATAAATATATATTCTATTCTACACTTACGTATAAAAACGGAGATATTTCGAGTTATCCCTTTCTCTTCTCAAACCCCCACTCCCTCTCCCTTTCCGATTTCACCCGTTAACGAACTTGTTAATTAAACGCTGACATATCGATTTTGGTAAAGATACAAATGAAAATCACGTAGTTTACAAGGCAAAATCTTAAATGAACCCATCCACTCAATAGGAAACCTGCTAATCGAGAGACAATATGCCCATGGCAGCCTGGGCAATAGGAGTATCTTGAGTGACGAACTCATTAAATGAAATAATTAATCTTCCCGTGGATAACCAGGGGAGTAACCTGTATGTAGCTAGTGCCAATTAATTGTAGTAGCATAAAGTTGGTCCTAATAATTAAAATTGTTTATTTATATGATAGAAAATGATGCTAGGTGGGCTAGTAAAGCAGAGAGAGACTATTTCTGAATGTTTCATGTGGAATGACATATGGGAGGAGTCCTGAGAATTTAGAAGTTAGCCTTGTAGACATGGCATAAGCACTTCTGAAATAACCAACAGCCTGATGTGTTGGACACCCGAACCACTTCTTGCTACACTATTCGATGACGAAGCTGGGGCCGTTTATAATTTTTTACGAGCGCTTACACACACAAACACACACACCGCTGACACAAATATACGCACTCATTTATATGTATATATACATTTTTAATATCTACCTACGTTTGAATTTAAACGATTAGTGTAGTCACGAATGTTAAAATACAAACTTATATGGGTCCAGGTCTTGCGTCTTAAATATATCAACATTCATGTTATGTAGTTGAACAAGTAATTCATTTCTTAAACACACACTGACGGGCATCGATGATATGCACGACTCATGGCTCTATTCTCGAAACATTTCCTCCAATTTCCATCTATCCAACTAGTAGATAACAAAAATGAGGTACGTTCAAAGTTTATATATATATAGTGTTCTTGTTTTTTGGAGTTTTGGCCAGTGTTGGTGAAAAAATCTTAGTTCATTCCAATATTTCGAGAATATTTATTTTCTCTTCTTCAGGGCAAAACTAAAGATACTTAAAACTATTGTACATAACTGTTGTACCTCTGTTTACATTAGGAGTACTGGATAGGGGTACTGTTGAGGCAAGGTCTGGTGAATAGGGTGGAAGAGAGACTATATCCCAGACAAACCGTCTGTGCAGCGGATTTTTCTTTTCGGAAATAAAAATCATTAACCCTAGAATGGTAGTGTACGTAAAAATTACGTATGATCTGGTTTGAACTGTTATCAAAGGGCCGTTAAGGACCCCACCACCCCCACCCCTCAGCTATGTGCCCTCCAGACAGAGGAGTGACCCCCACCAAGTGCAGCTAAGTGAACCTTACCACTCATCCAATACTATTTTTTGAAATAAAAACGACACGTAATATTTACGTATCAATACCATTAACCGCCAATTTTTCGCACGTAAAATTTACGTATCACTACTGATAACCTGATTTTATACCATAAATTAGTTAATGTTATTCTCAATTTATTTTCTTCAAATTTAATTTTTATATTATAATTTATTTTCTCTTAATGTTTTTAACTTTTATTTTTGAATATAAAAAAGTCAAAGATGTATAAAAAGAATATAAATAACCTGTTTATAGTTTCGGAAAAATGGAGAAAAAATATTCATTGGATGAAGAAATCAGAAATTTGTTGAAAGAATTCTCCGATGACCCAGATGGGGAAAATGACTATTATGAAATAGATGGTTATGGATAGGAGAGCAATGATGATTTGGAGTATTCTCCAAGTGATGAGGAGGTTGAGCCTTCGGAAATAATTGCAACACAGAGTGGGCTAGATAGCGATGAGAGTGAGAAAATTTTAGAAGACATCAAGGCAATCGAAGAAAGAGAACAAACACAGAGGAAAAAAACCTAAAACCTCTCAACCACACAATATTGACAGATCAGTTACAATAAATGTAGAAGGTGGGGTTGAGCTTGGTAAGAATGGATATGATTGGATCACACAACCTCCGGAACGTGTCTCGAACAAAGGGCCTGAAAGGAATGTCGTGCACATTATTAGATATTAACGTAGATATAAGTTAAAGATAAGTGTATGTTTTAATAAAATAAAAAAATAGTCACAAACATTAACAAATTTTGAATAATTTCACTAATTGTTGCACACGTAAAATTTACGTATCAATACCATTAAGCGGGAAATAATATCACTACCATTCTAGGGTTAAATGACGAAAATGAATTTTTTTTCTCTTCCATTTTTAGAAAGCATACCACTTAAAGATAAGGAATCTCGGTTGAAACTGATTCAAAAAAGCACCTTAACTAATCCTTTTTTAGAATATGAAAACATTATTGACCAAGTAAACATGGTTTTATAAACACAGAGAGGATTAAATTGGAATATTGATAAATGCTATTAATATAAGGTTCTGAGGTACTAACAATGTTCGGAGATCTCTTACGATATATTACCCAGACCAGTGTTGAATCAGTCGCATTCTTGTTCTTTCTGCGTGTGCATAAAAAACATGGTTCGTCATTTTATGCCAGAGGATAATTGAAGAAACATTACTCTCATCCTACACTTCGCAGGAACTTAATTTAAAGTCAATTCATAGCTTGGCTGTATTTATTAATTTCAAGTGGTCTTTCTTACACACATTTAAATTCGTTTATACACGTAGCTCAGGGCCCACTTAGTAAGTTAGTATTCATTTTCATTAATACAAGTAAATATTTGGCACATTTTACTCTCCTTACTTTCCTTGAGCTACAATGGGAAAAGTAATTGGCGGTCCTTCAAAATGCATTATTTAGTTAACAGTTAGTTGTTGTTTTTTTAAATTCCTCTTTCCATTTCACCTTCCAGTTTCATTGAATATTGCGTAAGTCATTCACTAAGTAAGCTTGGAAGATGATGACGAAATATCAGCTTATCCCTTGAATAATAAATCAGTATGATTTATTTGGATGAATTAGAGAATAATAAAAGGACAAGAACGTTCATTCAGAGTATTTTATGGGAATGATGTTCTATCCTGCGACAGAATAAAACCTTCATTTAATTGAGCCAGAGTATAGAATTAGCAGTAATAATAGTGCAAAGCACGAACTACAACCAAAGCGATCCACATGCAAAACTATTTAGCCATGAATATGGATAGGAAGAGCATTATCATATCCTAAAGGAGCACTGACTAGAATATTTACGAATGAGGAACGATTAGTTGAGTCATTGTTTACTTGCAATATTCATGTTGAATTAGATAATCCTTTTACAAGCAAGACACATGTATATTTCATGTGTTTCTCTCTTTATTTTATAAATGGAGAGACCTTGGTCTTTGAGAAAGGTGTCTGGCGGGGCAATAAAGGTTATATACTTTATGGTTCGTGCCAATAAACAAATAATTGCTTCATTAGTGCCTTTTGCAGTTCATTCCTGGATTGAATGAACAGGTTACAATATGAGGTTAAGATCATTTTCCTTCCTATGTGTGAGATTAGACGTACTGGAAAAAGCTAGACCACAAATCCAGAAATGACACTGAAAACTCCCAAAGGACTTAAGAAGAATATAATGGATTCATGAATATTCAAGACTGTACTTATGATTGCTATGAATAGGACAAGAAGAGGAATCATTTCATTAAAATTAACAATATTTTTATTGTAGTTTTATTTGTATTATTCTGCTGTAAATAATTTTTTTCTAATCATATGCTGTATATAGAGCGCCCAAATAATAATAAAGTTCCTCTTTTAAGGGATGATATAGAGAGGAGGGATAAAAAATGGATAATGTTACAGTGTTACATACTCCCTCACTTCAATTTTTATTTCAGCGATATTATGCAAGCTTTGACTTGCAGTGTCATAAATAAATCGTAAAGAAAAGGAATTTCATTTTTGTTTTTAAAAGGAAATGTCTTTTGCATCATAATAGAAATTGAATGATCAACCAATGGTGATTTGACTAATATGTAATCATCTAACTGTGAATCATTCTTGGAATTTTTTCAACCATACTGTAGCACACAATCAGTATGTACAACGAAAAAAGCAGGAATGAATGTTGTACAAGTAGCAGAGAAAAGATGAATACTTCTTCGTGTGAGATTTATTTAAACAAACCTTCGATGATATCAGGCCTTTTGGTCACGCCGAGCTATGAATTAACATTTTCAAAGTTATTTTTTTTAATTAAGCATTTTTCAAATATACCATAAATTAAAAATATTTCGCTTTCATTATATTATATTATTTATTTCAGATGCCGCTACAATGGTGATTCGTCTTTTAACATGTTAAAATATAATTTTACAAAATTAAATAAATATTAAAATTTTTATAAAGCTATATTTTACAAATGTACAAAATAAATAGAATGGATAAAACTAATTATAAATTGTTAGTATATTTACAAGATGAAGGAAAAAACAAAATAAAACAAAAAGAAAAAGTATAAATAGTTAAACTGGAAGAAGGCAAAACTTATATTTCACGTACAGTGCTTGCTATATATAACTTTCACAATGGTAAATAATAGCTTTTATATTTCATCAAATAATCATTTATTTCTTAAATACATAAAAACATCATCTATAAGTTGGCTACTTTCAGCTAGTAGTTGGCATAAATTTCTGGGTAATGGGTAAGTATTCACTTGTGTGCAGTCAGTTAGTATGTGTTTTACAATCAGAGTTCTGTTGCAATAACGGCATATAGGTTCATCTTCCCTGCTTTTAGATTTTTTAAGTAAGTGGTCGTATCCTACACATTGATCCCTAGATTCATTATAATATTGAGGATCATAGTTCGAACGATCCCTTGTTCATTACGCTGAAGGCTCAGGTCAAAAGGTACTTAGGGACACTGAATAAGTCATTCCCTCTTTAAGAAAATTTCCTCAAATGTCCATCGATACATCTTTACCCATGTATTCCCAAATTATTTTTTTCAATTTTTTCTATCAATATTTGTCAGTTGGGGATATATTTTGTACATAATATATCCCCAACTGACAAATATTGATAGAAAAAAATTGAAAAAAAAATAAAAAAAATAATTGAATGTATTAAACTTTTCATATTATTTAGAGAGTCCCTAGGTGGACGTCCTCAAAATAGGACAGTGGGCACCAGAGGGTTCTGAACGAAACTACAAACATGTTAGAATGCCATTACATTTCTATAAACATATTAAATAATAATTAAACCACATAAATAAATAAATCTTATAACATATTAAAATATTTTTTTTTACATAAGCAAAGAAAGCACATATTGCATTCATTATCTTGTATGATATTTAAAGCATCTTGTATGATATGATGATCTTGTAAAGCATTTCGTGCAAAGAGTGACGTTTCATTTTTTGCAATATGTTCTTGGTTTAGATGTACAATCTTCTTCTTGGCACCTCCTTTGCTCATTTCTTCTTTCTAAGAAGTGGCCAATTCCATCAAATCGTGTACAATCCAATGGATTTGCTGTTTGGGCCCGGGCAAGTGGACTCCCGGGAGTCGACCTCACACTTTGCACCTTGAGATAGTGCATTGTCACAGCACTAATGAAGTCCAATTCATCCATCTTAGATTTGTTGGCTTCACGATAAACAATGTAGGCATTTATGAGTGTCATGTCTAAACACCTTGTGAACAGACACTAATACCACTTTTTCCCTCTTATTTTTATGTGATATTTTGCTGCTAGCCAGTCGTGGTGATCCACTCCACCCATTCTACTATTGTAATTGCTTACTACATTTGGTTGATCCACTGCTAATTTCTTCCCTTTTATTCGACGAGAAGCCTTTTGTAAGGGTTCAATCCCGTCAAAGTTAGAAGCAAAAGTCGGAACGCTGTTGTCCATTTTTCACGCTGAGGTGTTGGCATTTTTCTTTCATTTTATTTTTCAACTCCTCGTTATGTGTATTTACAGGTAAACTGACAAAATGTATTTAATTTGTCCACAATGGTTCGGAAATTTGAAAATTTGATTTTTTCTTACCTCTAGGTTTTTTTACTTGTGGCTCACTTTTCTCTTCATCTTCCCCTTCTCTAACATTTGTCTGCACCTGCAGTCTTCCTGGAATTTCTCGCAAATGTAAATCTCCATTAGCAGTAATGTCATCGTCTATGTCTTCCTTATCTGTAATGCAGTCAACATTATCTGGTGGTTCGATAATAACTTCTGCACCGCTTATAGCTTGTTCCTCCTCCCTGTCCATCTCCTGTAGTAACGCCAACACGTCTTCCACTCGAGTATAAATTTTTACTTTAGACATTTTCAATATCTACCATAGCACAACAAAAGTGTACTAAATCTGTAGACACAATAACACTTTCTAAGGTTGGCTCTAGATTCACAGACATGTCGACTCCTGAACAGGCAGGTGGCCTGTCCCCCCCCCCCCTCTTTCTACCAGAAATCCCTTCAATGCCCACTGTCCTATTTTGAGGACACTTCAAACACTGTTGTTTATATTGTGAGTGTGTTTGATACTTCATGTTTTTTATCAGAAGTTTAGGGCTCCTATGGAATGAGTGGCATTTCCTTATTGATCATCACTTTTTTTTTTGGAAATTTAAATCAGGTATAAGTTTTTTTCTTAAAATATATTTATATAAAAACCTTCTTGGCTCTGGCATAGTGTTATAAAAATTGCTAGATATAAATAAGGGTTCAAATATTGTCCACAAGTGGTAATAAATAAAATAAAATAAAATAATTTTAGTGTTTGGGAAAAAATTTCTAAATGTCTGTCCTGAAAATAGGACAGTGGGAAGAAATCGGTTAATAGATGGCGAAAATTAGGTTCGTTCAAAATTATATATATACTTGACTTTTACTCTTCTAGTGGTCGCAGATTTTGTTTGATCGTTACCAAATTTTAACTTTTAATGTAACACTAAAGAACAAGATCGTTAATGCTTGAAATTCAACCAGGAAAATTTAAAATATCTTCGTTCTTGTGAAAAGACTTAATAATGTTTTCAACTCTTTTTACAAGAGTGAGATACATAC
This sequence comes from Riptortus pedestris, assembly GCA_019009955.1. Lineage (NCBI taxonomy): Eukaryota > Metazoa > Arthropoda > Insecta > Hemiptera > Alydidae > Riptortus > Riptortus pedestris. The sequence continues at coordinate 47,287,746 of CM032232.1, read as the reverse complement.
AAATACGTTAGATAATGACGTCATCAATTACGATTTTATTGACCGCTGACTTCTACTCATCAGATTTTTATATCGAAATAGAGAATGTATGGTAAGATGAGCTGTTTCATGCCAGCACGTGGGATATCTGCATAATTTACGTAGCCTCAACGTGACGGACATTTTAGTAACCTCTTCCCTTCGAATGTGCCCTAGATGGGAGACAAATGTCATTGAAACTGGGCTGTGATTTCCGACCTCTCTTCTTCTTCTATTAAAGATGACAGTTCTCTTCGATAGCAACCTTTACAAAGCTCAATAAAAGAGCAGGATATAATAAGAGATGTATGGTAAAGCCTACATATTCCCCTAATGGAATATCCTATTAAGTAGTACAAAGTTCTATGGTAAAAATCAGTCTTGTAAATTGCTTGAGATCAATTTTCATTTAAAAGGGATGGATTTTTCTCAATATATGTGTACCCAACCATTCAGATGGATATCTCAGAGCGTTGTCACTCCTCGTTGAAGGGTGAACATTAGGAGGTTGTCACAAGCTCTTTAAACTTGGGAGGTCTGCCCACCTGAAGAAGCTAATTCTAGAAGAATTTCGTTTAAAAATAGACACCACTGGAACAACTCAAAGCTTTCATTTTCTATACCAGACTAAAGAGAAAATGTTTTTGATGAAGCCAAGAAAATAAAAATATGGACATAATCAATAACCCCGTTTCAAGTCATTTTATAATCTTCTTATATATAAAAATGAATGTTTGTATGTATGTCTTAAAACTTGGTGGTATATTACTACTAACTCAGGCTAGGTTACTGGCTATATTAGTATTCTCTAAGAGGAACAGGAGTGGGGGTTATAAGGGAGGCCTGAAATTAAAAATAGCGATATTTCGTTTCTTATTGGTTTTTCGGCAAATATGCACATAACAAAAGTTGTTAATTTTTTTATTTAGAGTAATTTTTGTGAAATACCCTTTTGTCGTATACCGAAGTATAAATGAGTTATACGGTAAAAACCATACTAGGAGTCAACAATTTTATATGCCACAAAAGACTCAACCGAACTAAACGAAACTCCGTATGTGATTTGGTATTAACACCTCCCTGATTATAAGTTATATAAAAATTTCGAGGTACGAACAGGAGTGAGGGTTTTAGGGGAGGTCTGAAATTAAAAATAGCGATATTTCGTTTCCTATTGGTTTTTTGGCAATTATGCACATAACAAAAGTTGTTTATTTTGTTATTTAAAGTAACTTTTGATATATGGACTTTTTCCATATAACGAAGTATAAATGAGGTATACACGAAAAACTATAGAAGGGGCCAACAATGTTATTGAACTCGAAAGACTACATCAACGAAACTCCGTATTTTTGACAATAAGCAGTATAATTATTTTTAGGAACGAATAGGAGTGGGGGTTGTTAGGGAGGCATGAAATGAAAAATTGTCATATTTCGTTTCCTACTGTTTTTTTGGCGAACGTGCACCTGACAAAAGTTGTTTAATTTGATTTTTAGAGTAAGTTTTAATATATACATCTTTATTTTAATTTATAAAGCAAGAAATTTGCATAAACGTTTTGTTATAGCCATCAATTCTTATCCATGTATGAATTTATTCAAGTTGGTACCCCGATGGAATTAATACACTTTGCTTAAAATAACAGCCATTACCAGGTTGAATAAAGACCAGAGTATGTCAGCCCCCCGCCCCTCTTTCCCATGCATTAATTAACCAGAAATGTCAGTTTCTCCTTAAATGAATTTAATACTTTATTTAATTAATATAGGCAAATTAATACAAAAAACGTTTTTTTATTGTGAAGAAAACGTATTAAGAATTATTAATATAAGTTAATGTAAACAAAACTGATATCTTACAAAATGGGATGTTTGTTGGCCGCAGTGAGTGTAGGGAGGAGAGGCGGGACACTTCCTTTCTGTCCTCTCGCTGCCAACCTTATATTTCAGTGAGTTGTTTAAGATATTTAATTAATTAGTTATTTTAATCTATCTATTAATTATTTTAATAGATTATCGTATTAAACATATAAATAATATGGTTGATACAATATTCTATTATTATGTTATAAATAAAAAAAAATACATGCACATTAAATAGGTAATATAAAAATATTGTGTATTTTGTAGAATTAAGTACATAAAAAAATACTTTTATTATTGACATATCCCCAGCACACCCACTTGGGTGTCAATCCTAAGCATTGAGACGGGAAAATGTTAAAATATTGTGGAAAGTAAAACCTTGCCAAAAAACTACAATCATCATTCAGCCTCAAATGACTTCCCGGGAGAAGCCGGGTACCTTAGCTAGTTATCCTTATAAATTAATCAATTATTTAAGCTGGAAATACGAAAGTGCTACGACTTTATGAATTTTAATTGCCACATGATTAGCCAATCAAAACAGTAAAACTGTTTACCTAACGTACGCAAATGTTGATGCTTTACGTATGGAGCAACAATGTTAGCTACAGCTGTGCATAACTCTGCAAGGACACGAATCTCATTATTGACACAAACAAAAAGAAATACGCAAATAGGAAAAAGCGCAATATTCCTTCATAATTAGCCTCATGCTGGGTTCAGAAGCAATAATAAGAAGGCGATAATATGAATTCATTCCCTCGGCGGATTCAAAACGAAATAGCTAGTTTCCCCTTACTGTTTGCTAATACTATGGGTTTTGCAGGAGGAAAAGTATAAACGATAATGGAATGTCTAATGGCCTTGTTTGTATGAGTCATTTCAAGTACAAAAGGTAATATTAGAAGCAGGAGCTTACGATACCAAACAAAGATTCAGGAGTTTTCGTTTATGAATCCAAGAGCCATGTGCAGAAAGGGTTAATTATCACATACCAGGAAATACAAATTGATGAAAAGTGATGATATCAGGAAAAGTTGAGAGAACTCCACTCGAGAGCAAAAGTTATAAAATATGTTCACATAACTATGACCAGATCTTCAACATTGGGTCGAGTTCCATAAGTTTTGTTTTTGCTGTTGTGTTGACTATATAAACATCTTATTATGTTTATTCCATCACCATTGTCATTACAATTGTACTCTACCATTATCATAATTCTTTAATACCTTAGGAGAGTCTGAAAATTGGGTTAAAACGTTGTCAAAATAAAAAATATCTTGTCCCATTGTGTTCCTTGGAGCGACCCCCAACACGATGCCTATCCTCTGATCATCCACGGTCAATCAACTTTCCTATTTAGCTACATCGTTATCTGGTAAACAAACATGTCTTAACTTCCAAATCTAGATTATAGAAAATCAGTGCCTTATCATCATCAGGTGATCAGACAATTGTACTGATGATGTCAAAGCCCGTTCCAGACAGTTTATAAATTAGATTCTCTGTAACAGTCGTCAGGTTTTTAGCTTTACGATTTCAGTGACTGTGTCACAATAATTAAAGTACAGGAGTACTTGTTACTTTTGTTTGAACTAGTTCCCAGACAGTTTATTTACCTAGCAATGCTACCTGTGGAATGCACAGGTATAATACCCAGGACCGGGTTAAGATCGCTGAAAATATGGCGGTGTAGGTACTCTTTCACTTAGTACAAACAATGTTGGGTGGCCCCCTAAGAATTCTTGAACCAATTCTCTTGTGACCAAAACCTCTTGATAGTCCATTCATCAGTTTACGAGGATGTCTGTTGAACACACACTCAGACACGGGCGTGTGCACGCACACACATATAAAAACTCTAAGGCTTGTCTGACTTTTTATTTCAATTCGGCGAGGATAAGTTTTTTTCACATTTAATAACATTCTAAGAACAATGTCATCAAACTTGGAAATCTTGTCTGCCCGAGTATCTGCTAGCCCGTTCATTACTGAATCCATCAAAAACGGCTAGGAGGACTTCTATGACATTTTATATTTGCTAGTCAACTATCCCAACCGAAATAAAGACCATACAAAATTTATAACCCATTATGCCCAGGCGATTTTACTACTCAACAGACACACCCATCTCATAAATGACTGTACACTGCTTTCATACGATAGGTTAAGGACCTATTAAAAGAGACAGTTATTAAAATAACAAACCAATGACATGTTTATTTTATCATATGGACAATTTTGTTCGTGGGGCTCAGGTTGGCCGTGCGAGTAAAGACGTTGGTCTTAATCTCATATTGTAATCGTAGAGTGGCGGATTCGATTCCCACACTAGGCAGTAGAAATTTATTTGGCGACGGACTCATTAAATAAAATCCATAGTCCCACCCTGGCTAGAAAAGGGTGGTTCCTTGTAGACAACCCGTCCCAATTAGCCAAAGTAGCATAAAGAGGTCGTAAAAAATATATATATATATATATATTCATGAATATTAACCAAGATATTTGGATTTTTTTAGTTTTCAGCCTTCAGTAAACCACCCACTCCTACTCATTTCACATTAACAATAAGCTAATATAATATGAACTACTTTATTTTAAGCTTAAATACCAAGTACTGGTCTCATTGAGCATTTACTTTTGCAAATAAGTGAAGCGCGTGGGAAATCTGCTTAGTTAACACAGCCCCTGCGAGACGGACTTTTTACGTACGTTGTTGTTATACTTGAATTTGGGAAATCTGCATAGTTTGTGCAGCCCCCTAAGTACGGACTTTCATCCATTTCTGTATGCGAAATGTGTGGAAGGCTGCGTTAGTACTATCCAGTTCTATATGGGAGTGTGTATATTACTCTCACTATCAGCGGTGGTTCCATTGACAGAAGGTTTACTCTCCCTCTCTGCTGTGATCAGCTGATGAGGCCCACCCCTCCACCGCCCCTCCTCCCCACCCCTTGACAAGGCACGTGTACTGGATGCGTAGTACTGGCCGACCCTAGCGCTCCTGCCTCTGGTCACGGCCCTCAGTTACAGCCCGACGCTCGAGCAGAGAGCGAGTACAGACAGGTGTATCGTAGCCAGACCAGCCATCCACCAGTCGCCTACCAGCCAGCCAGTCATCAGTATACCAGTCAGACTCAATCAGTAGCTATCATGACCAGCCGCTCACCTACATCCGCCATTCCCGTCAAGAGGGTGCTTCTCAATGATCCCAATCAGCTTCCTAACAACTACTCCTCTACTCCTGGGGGAACACTCTACTCGACTACACCTGGAGGTAAAAAAAACAACTAATCTCTTCTTACATCATTCTTAAATATACAGTAGTGAGTTAGATGCTCGCGGAGCAACAGGAATTTATTTGGTGACAGACTCATTAAATGAAACCCTTAGTCCTACTCTGCCTAGGAAAAATAAGTCTGGCACGCGGGGGCTGCGTTAACTAAGCAGATTTCCCACGTGGGTCACCTGAAAATGTAAACGTTCAATAAGAACAATATTCGGTATTTAGGTTTCAAATAATGTGCTTCATAATATACCAGCTTATTGTATAGCAGGAGTGGGGGTTTGCTGAAGACCGAGAATTAAAACATGAAAATATCTTAGTTAATAATCAAGATATAAAAAAAAAGTATACCAACATTTATAGAACATTAAATTTACAAAAAGATTGATTCTATACAATTTTTCGATCCGACGCAAAACAACGGAGATATTTCAAATTTTTGAAATTTCCCCCCTCTTTTCAGCCATTAACGAACTTGATCTTTACTTTGACAAAAACGATTAAATATCGAGTATTGTAACGATTAAACCAAAACTGCGATCCCTAGAGCTATAACAGGCATATAAGATTTTGAAAGAACCACATTTTATTCGTTATCTCCTGGGTATGATCAATAGACATTTGAAGACAAACCCCATTATGTGTCTAACCTCGACAGCAGATTTCCCTTAAGAGAAATCAGCTAAAAGGGTGGTAACCTATAGATAACTCGTCCCAAATAGCCTTAGTAGCTCAAAGTCGGTGCTTTAGAACAATCATTCAATTATCACATAATTAATATCTACCACTCACCTTTCTATTATTTGCTTCCATCAGAAATCTTAACTAGTTTAATTATTATCTTTTATTTATTAATTTTCCATTAGGTTGCCTTCCATTTTTGGCAATCAGAGAGTAGATATTAAAGAAATGTGGTGTGTATTTTTTTTTAGAATATCATAAATATAAAATATTATGATGTATCTTTTTTTTATTTATCTGTACCATTCTTCCGGACGTTAATTAATAACTGGTTTGGAATGAGGCTGGTTATCGGCTAAAGAAGTATTAATTCATTCCAAAGATGATTGTATATTTGTGTTAAGAGTTTCGGGCACCATTTGTATCCTTCTTCAGTGCATTATTGTTGCAGAGAAATACCGTGGTAGTCACATCTTAAAATTTAATTTGAATTCTTTACCCGACGGTCGACTATCCTCTATTTCTGTTCTAGTTATTAAAATTATGGGTTTTAACATAGCATTCTGAAAACGTCCTAGATGAAAATACCACATAACTTTAGAGATTAATGAGGCGTCTACATCTTCTGATGTATGTTAGTGTTTTATTGGCAGGTCTGTGTTGCAAGTTTCACAGATCGGTTTGTGCTATGATGTACTTCAAAAACCTGAAAGCCATTCAGGTATGGAGATTAATGCCACTTAATGTATTTAAAATTAATGAGATCAACTTACATTATTAACGATTATCTTTATAATAATTCTCTACCTTGGCTAATTGGGACAGGTTATCGCCCTTTTCTTGCCAGGTTGGGACTAAGGATTTTATTTAAAGAGTTTATCACTAAATAAAATCCTATTGTCCAAGTTGGAATGGAGTTCGCAAAGCTAACTTCAGCCCTATTATCATTTATTTGATTAAAAAGTAGTTATTTATCTGTGGTAAAAAAAAAATGCATTAATTATAATTAATGTCACAATTAATTTATCATTTATAACATGGTATTATTTTATAAAACTATAATATTCTCAGGATAGTTTTATTAGTATTTGTCCCTGAAAGTGATGAACTTAGTTTTACAAAGAAAATCAAACTGCTTTAAATAGCCTTTTTTAAATACTATTGATTTAATTTTATCCATCCATAAAGTTTAAAAACAATTCATTTGTTTCATATGTTATGGAACCATTCCTGTTATTTTTGGATTAATTAGAATTTAAAATATTAATAGTTGCTTTAATTATTTCTGCAATGTTTGCCGAGTTGTGTCCTGAATTATACTTGTTTACTGATTTACAGAGTTGCTGATCTCGCTGAATAATATTACTAAATAACAAATAATTCCCAGCAAGAGGTTAGGTTTATAATATTCTTTGCTATTGATCTGTTTTAAAATTGGACATTCTAAGCGCGATTATAATTTGTACGGAATTGTTTTAACCCCTTTTGGTTATTTAAAAAAAAAAGGATAATGTCTTATTTTAAATCTAAATCGATGTGATTTAAAACCGTCTGATAAGAAATGCGACTGGCGAGTGGGCGTGTGGTGCTTTCTGATAACAGGCCCCGGGAATGTTTGTAAATATTGCGAGCTGGTGAGGGGGGGCATCCCTATTCGTGGGCGTGTATACAGGCTGGGGAGCAACAAGGGGGAGTGGCGTGACCTTGCTCATCATTGACAAAAAAAAAGTCCGTCACGCAGGGGCTGCGGTAACTAAGCAGATTTCACAAGTGCGTCACGTATTTACATTTATCTCAAAAGGACAACAATATTTGCTATTCAATCTTCAACTAATGTATTACATGATATAACAGCTTATTGTTAATATGACGTGGGGAGGGGAGGGCTTACTGTACGCCAAAAACTAATAAAATGCAAATATCTTGGTTAATAATCAAGATAGTGAAAAAAAAACAGATGTAACAACATTTATAGAATATTTAAGTTGCAATAAGATTTGTTCTATATATTCTTTCGATCCTACGTATAGTAACGGATATACTTTGAATTTTCAGAATCTCAATCTCTACCCCGCCCCTCCCCACTATTCAGATTTCAGCAATTAACGATCTCGACCTTTCTTTCTGCATAAAACATTTAAATATGGTCCTTTGGTAACGATCAAACAAAACTTGCTACCACCAGAGCGTTAACAGACAAATATATATATAATTTTGAGTGGACCTCATTTTCGCCATCTCCTGGGTAGGATCGATGGACATATGAAAATTTTTCGAAAATCGTGTCATGAGTACGGCCTTAATAGCTGATTTCCCTTGAGGGAAATCTGCTAAAAAGTTCGTCACGCAGGGGCAGCGTAATCTAAACAGTTTCTGGTATGCCACAACTACTGATCTCATCTCACGATACACTCTCTATTTCCGAATAAAAATCTGATCACTCTGAACTCTGAAGTTGGAGTTTACTGAAGACTGAAAACAAGAAAGTATTAATAACTCGATTAATGTTTGAGAAAAATGTATAGAATATGAACTGTAGAGCATCAATTGCTAAACATTTTTCTATCTGATTCATAATAATAGAGGTCTTTTGAATTTTCGCATTCCTCTTCCCTCTACTCCCTCACCTTTTTTCCTAGCCTGATTTCAGCCATTAACAAACTTTAGTTTCACATGAAACGCTTGTAGTAGTTTGGTAAAGATCAAACAAAAATATATATATTCATACGCGCACACATAAATATATCTGAAAAATCGGCTAAAATTCTGATTAACTCGTAATATAATAAATGGAGATATGCCTTGGATCTACTGATAGGAAAAGTCCGTCGGGGTTGCATTAACTAAGCAGATTTCCCACGTGGGCCACGTATTTGCATTTACCTCAAAACGTAAAAGTTCAATGAGAACAATATTTCGTATATAGGCTTCAAATGATATGCTTCACAATATAACACGTTACAGTCAATATGATATGTGTAGGAGTGGGGGTTTACTGAAGACCGAAAACAAAAAAATGCAAATATCTTCATTAATAATCAAGATTGTGCAAAAACGTACGTAACAACATTTATCGAGCATTACCTTTTCAATAAGATTGGTTCTATACAATTTTTCGATCAGACGTAAAGTAACAGAGATACTTCGAATTTTCAAAATGCTAAACCCCCTTCCGCTTGTCCGATTTCAGCCATTAACGAACTTGGCCTTTCTTTTCCCATATAACGATCAAATACCGATATTGGTAACGATTAAACAAAAATGGCGACCACTAGAGCGTTAGCAGACACACACATATATATGTATATGTATGTATATATATATATATACATACATTTATACACATAGTTCTGATCGGACCTCATTTTCGTTATCTCCTGTGTAGGATCGATGGACATTTGAAGAAATTATTCTACCCCAATAGCTGGTTTAAGTGAAATCAGCTAATATGCAGTGTGTATATTAAGAAGAATATGCTATGGTATAAGGCGCTAGAGCAACAGACACTCTTCCCAGATCCCAGATGCTTGTGGGGCTTCTACCGGACAAAAACATGAGTCATATGTCAACCTACGTAGTTAGCCCCTTCATAGCTTCTTTCGTGTATTAAGTAAATTAATTATTCTTTACGTAATCAACAAAATTTATTATCACGAATGCCAGAATTTACGTCAAATCTATACGATAATATCAGTTATTTTACGCCTAAACTGAAAAATCGTTGATTTGTCGTTTCATTTAGGAAAGCTTCTTTCTCACAGTATTAGTTCTCAAAGCATAAATAAACTATTCCTAGCAAACATTATAAAATCTATGTTTTTGATACACGCACAAAAAAAGAAAAAAAGTCACACTGTAGCTCGTTAAAGGCACACCCTGTAATTTTTTGTTCTGGAGGCTTCGTCATGTTAAAAAACCATTTCCGTCACGCAGGTGCAACGTAAACTAGGTAGTCTTACATACTAGCACGACAACTTACTGATTTTCTGTTTCTTAGTAGTAATATGATGAATAGAAGTAGGGGCTTACTAGTAGCTGCGGGTTCCCCTAGGACTTTTCGGACTTAAACTAAATCTCCCAAATATTGCACTTTTATGCTTAGCCGTGCTCGGTGAGCTAGGCTAAGTTACCTGGCCCAATTTAGCTATTCAAAATTTTATATCTCTTAATAAATGGAGACCGCTGGTATGGGGAAACCCAAAGGTACAGCGGGGGGCAGAGGTGGGAATAAAAAAAAAAGGGGCTTACTAGTGTCGAATGAAACGGTTAAATATCCAATAAGGTACAGGTAAAACCAATATTTCCTAGTTAAGAAAGTAAAATATAAAGACCTGATGAATACAATATTTGGAATTTAAGCTTGAAATAAGACATTTCATAGTATATTGACTTATTGTTGACTAAAATTAAGGGTTTACTGAAGGCTAGGAACTAACAATTGCAAATACGTGGATGTATATTCAAGAACAAACGTGAATATAAGAACTTAACTATAGCAAATTAAATTAATATCAACAGAAATAGATATTTAATACGGAATCATTTGGTAAATCGAGAAAATGGTTTGCTGTAGGCTTACTTTCAATTAAATGGAGAACATTAATTAATTATTCAAAAGACTCATCCTTGTAAAAGAAAACGCCAGGTTAGCTACCTACAAAGAAAAATTGGCCAATCAAAGAATTGGTGTCAGGACACATCATTTAACTCCTCCTATCCCAATAGTATTAATCCTAGTTAATTCACTATTTAATCTAATAGCCGGACTCAATACAATGTAATTACGCAGTCTCACTCAATCCAATATCTGAAACTAGTATTATCAATTGAGTTTTGAAATGACTTAGTTACCCTATCAGCAAATATAGAAACATAGTTTTGTGAGATTTGTAGGTTTGTGAGAGAAAATATTTTATAAATTCTGATAATTGCAATGTACTAAAGTAAAATGCTTTCGTAGCGTTTATCAATATTTCAATTTAATCGCCCCTGTGTTTATAAAATCATGTTGATTTGGTCAATAATGTTTACATATTCTATAAAAGGATAGTTATGTTGTTTTTATGCATCAGTTTCAACTGAGATTCGTTATCATTAAATGGTAAGCTTGTCCAAAATAGAAGGGAAAAGCAAAGGCATAGTTTGCCTTCACGAGTTATCGTGAACGTTAGTCCGTTCTCAGGTGTCTTTGCAGAGCAGGCAGAAATTATTGGAGTTTGGCTGGGGGGGGGGGGGGATTCCCCACCCACCCTATTCAGTAGGCCTTGCTCCTACAGATTTTCATGTATTTGGGGCCCTTAAAAACATTCTTAAAGGGAAACACTTTAATTCGCTCGAGGACTGAAAACGCACATAGAGGAGTTCATTGCTCAAAAGTTTGAGAAGTTCTGGGAGGGCGGAATTAAAAAATTACCTGAAAAATGCCAACATGTAATAGATCCAAATGGGTCGCGCATAATTTACTAAAAATATTTACAAGAGTCTGAAGTTTTTATTGAAATCACTTGTAAAAACGCTTCCAACTTATTTTACAGCCTACTAGATTAGTGGGGAAAGATTATGTGAGGCGATTTCAGTCCAATTTCAACTATTTTACAGAAGATATAAAAAAGGTTTGGAGATATGCGTTAAGTTTTTGACACTTTTGTGGACTATTGAGTTACTGGAAGAGAGCTGCTTCCAGCATCCTTTTAATCACTTCCTCCTTTTTTTTCAATATTTCTGATTCCCCACAAGCCGCAATTGGAAGAGGAATTTCCGTAATAATTAAAGAAAATAGGTAGCATGAGAAAAACAATATTCTTACATTTAGCAAACGGGAAACGTGACGTAACTTCCGCCGATAACCTTTTTATCTAAAATGCCTGCTCAATTGTGCTTCTCGCAGTACCTAAACTGAAAACACTTTTTTTGTGCCAATGTTCACACAACCCAAAAGCATTTTTAGCATAACCGATTTGTAAGCTGGATAGATGCGTTTTTGGACAATGCGAGCTTGCCGTGTGTGCTTTGAATTGCTTTAGAACAATTCGAATTGAACTTGTGCTGGTTTTGAAACTAACATCCTCATTCAGGAAGATGTTTAATTAGCTGGTAATGACTGTTTGTAGTTGAAACCCAGGAGGTCCTGGAATCAATCAGGATTGAGTAAACTAAAAGAAAAATAACTTCTTGAAGGTTTTTGGGGCAGATAATCTCTTAGTTGGACTGATATTAAGCTTCGGAAAACCAGACAATATATTTTATAGTCAATACAATCTTCCCATTTAAACTTATGTTATATAAATGACGGTCCATTAAACAGATAATTTAGTTTCTCCTTTCCCGAGTCCAAATGGATTTAAAACAGGGAAAGCCTATAAAGAGGACATGTGTATTGTGAAAACAAAGGGAACCACTCAATCGGAAATAAGCTACTCATCCCAACCCTCTCCCCCATAAAGACAATTATAGATTTTATTATATAAACACTACCCTTCCTCTAATACATATATAATATCCAATGCCCATGTATTATTTCATGCAATACACTTTCTACTCAGAGTATCTTTATCAATTTTCTATTCAAGAAACAATATATCTATTGTAACTTATGTATTACTGTTTATTTTCGTTTAAATTATTTGTTTTGTTTTTTAATTTATGAACCAATTTATTGAGTGACATCGACAGAGCTCAATATAAATAATTGTAACTGAACTAAAAGCTCGAAGTATCCACGAATATTTTTGCATGCAAGAATATCTCACCTGTGCAATAACCAACTCATTTATGCTTTTATGGAAAGATAATTTCATTATACTGTACATTACACATTATTGCCGCACTCGTGGAACCGGGAGTATAAAAGTGTTTACCAATTATATAAACATGAATTACGTTTTTGAGAGCCAGGTTTGAGTGTTGAACTGAGAATATTGTATTCTTAAAATCTTGAAGATAGATTTCAGATTGTTTTCAGAAAATGATATCCTCCTAAAAACTGGGTGCTTGCCTTGCCAATAAAGCTTACTTCCTGTTAAAAAGAATTAGTCCAGAAATCTCTGCTAGTCAACTCAAATCAAAATCGCAAGAGACCTCTTCAAGAGGTATTTTGTTAACTCGAAGAGGAAGAAAAAAATTATTTTTACCATTAACTAATTTATATTCCCTAAAACAAAAATCTTCGAAATAAACTGTTAAGAAATATGTAATGTGTTTGGCGATGATGTTTAAAGATAAAATACTATATTGTTGGCCCTTGAGTGAAGATTTGATTTGGACGTCGCAAAACATCCTAGATATCCATCAATTGTTTATGGTGGATACATTCAAGTTTTGATGTCTAGTAATTAAACAGCGCATAAATGAACAAAAAATCGCAACCATCTAATGTGTGTTTTTGAATGTTTTTTACATTGGGAATATGCTTCCCCAACATTTGTGTTTCCCGAAACTTGGAAAAATTTCTGGACCGTATTTCCATTGGCGGTTCTTTCACAAATGGCAATTTAAATAACCTATACTTAACTATTAAGGAAAAGTGGGGCCCTTTACGACAAAGTTGTGTGGAAAAAAAACCCTGTAGTCCAATGTTTTAACTATTCTGGAAGCAGGATTGTTTTTGAGGATTTGGATAAAAGTCTATTCTGTGCATTTGTTGGTTTAGGGAGGGTGAGTGTTATTTTGAGTTATTCTTGACAAAGCCATTATTGGGGGCGGTTGAGCAAAAGCTTTGACCCTTCCTGTACTTCAACGTGGCAAAATTGATTGGAGTGTGGCAAGGATGCTCTACTACATTCACTCTATTCTCTACCATTGTGACAGATTTTCAATAATTCTGGTAGCTTAATTTTTCTAAACATTCATTAATAGGTAACACTTTTATGTTATAAAAAGATAGAGGCGCTCGTCGCACAAAAACCTCACAACTTCTGGAATAAAAAAGAATTACAAAACGTAAACAAGATCAGAATGGTTAGCATATTAATCATATATTACAGGTAACTGAAGTTGTCTGTAGTTTATACCATTTTACAAGAGATAAAACCTAATTCAACTCTTATATTTGGACTGAACCCGGCTTATTAAATTCTTGTAGAAAACTTAAGTTTAATTGTTAGTAGAGTTCTCTTAAGAGAGATCAGCTATTGAGGTCGCGATTTTCGAAAACTTTCTTCAAATGTCCATCGATCCTACCCAGGAGATGACAGAAATGAGGTCTGTTCAAAACTAGCTATATATATATATAATTGTGTTGATGTTTTCGACCAGGTTATATTTATATATGGTGTTGTTATTCTTTTAGCAGATTTCCCTTAAGGGAAATCAGCTATTGAGGTTGTACTCATGATGGAATTTTCGACTTTTTTCTTCAAATGTCCATCTAGGAGATGACGAAAATGAGGTCCGTTCAAAACTGTGTGTGTATATATATATATATATATATATATATATATATATATATATATATATATATATATATATATATATCTGTTAGCACTCTAGCGGTCGCAATTTTTGTTTGATCGATACCAAACGCGATATGTAGTCGTTTTATGTAAAAAGAAAGATCAAGTACGTTAACGGCTAAAATCGGACCACTGGGAGGGGGGGGGGGGGTTTAGAGGGGAGGATTTTCGAAAAATCGAAATATCTCCGTTACTGTACGTCGGATCGAACTAGTATACCGAATCAATCTTATTGCAAATTAAAGTTACTATAAATATGGTTAGGTACGTTTATTCTTTATCTTGAATAGTAATCGAGATATTTGCATTTTTATTAAATCTGGGCAGCTAACGGACGTGAGTGACTTTCCCGCCAAAAACTAGTTTGGCCGTTTCCTTGATGCTCAGCTCTCGTGAAATTTCTCTATTCTCTAAAACTTCACGTGGGAAATCTGCTTAGTTTACGCAGCCTCTGCGTGACGGGCATTTTGGAGTTTTGGTCAATGTTGATGAAAACACCTTAGATTATGTAACCCTAGTCCTAAGTGCAATAGTTATGTGCAGTAGTTTTTAAGTATCTTTAGTCTTGCCCTGAAGAAGAGAAAATAAAGATTTTCGAAATCGGCATAAACTTAGATTTTTTTTCACCAAAATTGACCAAAACTCCAAATGAATAACAACACCATATACATATTTGTCTGTTAACTCTCTAGCGGTCGCTATTTTTGTTTTATCGTTACCAAACTCGATATTTAAACGGTTTATGTAAAACTAAAGATCAAGTTCGTTAATGGCTGAAATCCGATCAGCAGGAGAGGGGAATTTCTAAGATTCTTAATATCTCCGTTGTTATGCATCGGTTGGAAAAATTGTTTAGAACTAATCTTATTGCAAATGTACTGTTCCATAAATTTTGTTATGAATGTTTGTTCACTGTCTAGATTATTAAACGAGATATCTGCATTTTTTTTGGTCTTCGGTAAAGCCCCACTCCTACTTATGTCATATTAACAATAAGCTGTTATTTTTTGAAGTACATTATTTGAAACCTAAATACCAAATGTTGTTCTCATTGATTGATTTTACGTTTTGAGGAACGCTAATAAGTGACGCACGTGAGAAATTTGCTTAGTTAACGCAGTCCCTTCGCGACGGACTTTTTTTCAAATTGTTTCCGTCAATTATTTACGATAATAGAATACCTAGGATTTTTTGAGGTTTACAGTTTCGATTGTGGACATTTAATATTTTGAATGAGGTTTTAATTATTAATGAATAAATTATTATTTATTATTTAATTGGTTATTTTTTAATCAAAATGTCAGATTTATAATTTGCATTTAATGATCTTATAAATTTGCCATGCGGTTAAAAAACCACCCCCGGAATCTCATTATTGCCATTCTTGAAGGCTTAAGTCCTATCAGAGCAACAGGTCATCGGTGCAAGGGAGGTGTTATGATAACAATTGAAATAATTTAGGCAGAAATGAGAAGAAAAAACCTAAGGTCTATCACTTATGTGTATTTATTTTAACACTTAACGTCATAATTATAGTTAGATAGGTAAGTTGATCAAGATATTGTGCCCCAATGAACATGTAAAACTCTGCGTCAGCAAGAAGTTGAACTCAAGCCAGCTGGGAGCTGTCTGTGTTCACTGATAAAAGAAGGCCGTGTAAAGACTTGCAGTGCCATCTCTCTGCCTTTAGACCAACTAACTCCTCATCCCCTGCCCGACATATCTTAGATGGATAGTACACAGTCCTCCCCTCAAGGCCGCTCCGTGTTTACAAGACCGAAATAGAAAATAAAAAAAAATATAAAAGAACTGGTTCAGCATCGATAAAGAATAGAATCTGTTGTGTGAGTAGCCACTCCACCTCCTCCCAGGGCAGGTTCTCAACAATAACTGCATTCATTATACTTCTATAGAAATGGCTGACCTGGCAAATCCTTCATCAGCACAATATAACTGATTCAACACTAAAAATCACCACGTCCTATTATTATTTTAGTTTCAATTACAAAACAAATCTCAGTAAATGCCAAAGAATAGACAGACAGAAAATCCTTTAATGGGAGGGGGTGGCAAAGTAACAATCTCTATTCAATTAATATCCTACTGGACTAAACTTGAATTCCAAGAACAACAACTTCTTTTAAAATAGGAAAAAAAAAACAATAACAAGAATTAATACAGAACAAAAAATTAATAGACTCTTTCCTTTACTATAATTATGAGTGTGAATGTTATTTTATATATTTTTTTTTATATTTTCTCAATGAAATCTTTAATATTGAATGAGGGAATGACTTTATATTTCTTGTTGGAAAATTAGTTGATGGGCAAATAGTACAGTAAATATTCTCCAGTCCACATTTTGGTTCTATTCAGGGACATGTATTTATAATTTTAAATCTGATAAATATACTAGATAGACCACTCATATATATTTTTTTTCAATATAACAATATTTTCTTTACTTCATACAAAGAAATAATAAAGTGCACATACTTTCCTGAAATATTGATTGCTATAAAATGAATTAGCTGTGTAATGTTTCTGTTTCTCTAGCTTTTGTTATAATTTCCTCCATTTTAGAAGTGTATTAATTGCGAATATTTTCACAAAAGTCGAAAAAATTACTGATTTCAATAGAACTTCATCTAAAATTATTTCATATGTAAGCTATATGCGATACATTCATTCCAATGTATCGGAATGAAAAATGTAATAAAATATAATTCATTGTTGTTTTTATGAACAAACAAAAAGATCCAAAAATTGTCTGTAATGTGTACACAGATGCTATTTTTTTTTACTTTCGCCTTCCTATAACCCTCCCCCCCTCAGTTGATTTCTGTCAAAAGAGGGGGTGTACAACTAATTAATGTGAAAGTCCTAAATATGAAATTTAATTATTCTAAGACAATTCATTTTTGAGTTATGTACTTTATATACATAAGTACAGATGCCTCACCGAAACTAGTCAAAATAGATTCAGGGAAGGTTGAGACGGATAATTGAAATTTGAAAACCAAAACTTTTCACAATCCCAATATACTGTCTTCGTACAAGGAAATAAAAATTTGTATAAGATTTTTTTGTGTTTAAGATGTAAAGGTCTATATATTATGATTTATGACATTTTTTGACTGGATACATTGGATCTGGCATGAAAACATCTATATAACTTTCATGTGTAGTAATTTTTAATGAAGTGCATCCAATGATTTTGTTTATTTAGTTTAATAGGAGTACAAGAAAGTCATGTAGTGCCCACATCAGACTTTTTAATACTTGGGAATACATTTTTTTCAGGATATTATTGTTGATTGACTGATTTGTTATTCCTCCAAATTTATTTTTAATAATTTTCAATTTGTGGTAGTTATAGCTGGGCACTGCACCAGCTGCTGATGTGCCTCTCATTATTACTTATTATTATAATATTTAAATTATAATAATATGGATTATAAATCCAATAATAGTAAAAACTACTTATTAATTTGAATATATTTTTTTTGCTTTTAGGAACAAGGATAGTTTACGAGAGATCGATGCTTATGTACCTGAGAAATTCACCCCTGTCTAAGACACCACCAAATATTCCTGACCTTCCTGATTCTATGAATAAGGGAGAGATTAAATCCGTTCACCGGAATGGGTTGAGGACAAGTCCACTGAAGAAGAGTAAGTATTCAAATTAATATAATTTGTACTAAACCTTATAATAATAATTCTAATCATTTTAATGTGATAATATGTAATTACTGATCACCGCAGAAGACAGTCACTTTAGTAATTAATGAATAACTAAATAATCATTCGTAAGTGATTCACAATTACATAACTGTAGGGATGTGTAAGAGCCATGCTCTACTTTTGGTCACCTGTAGTAGTAGTAATCAACAATGTTCTTCTCAATCCATACCTAATATTAAATATGGGTAATGGCTGGCCCTAACTCTGCTTTCTACATAGCTTGTTATTCTAATCGCCTAGAAATTTTAACTTCTGGCACCAGTCTCTCTATTTATGTAGAATGCCTATCATCTGTATATGATTCTGGGATAGGGTAAATCTGTGGTATTTCACACACCCCCTTCATGACCTACTTGGGGAGACCAGACTTGGGGCTTCACAAATCTGGAGCTATATTATTCTCCCAAACTAATAAGTAAAAATGTAGGAAAGAGTTTTTCAAAAATAGTTTAATTGCTTTGTAATTGAGCCTAAATGTATTTTCAAACATTGATTTTTATTTGTTTTGTTTTGTTTCAGCTCATCCATCCGAAGACAGGGGTGAACAGTTTGAGATTGATATCTAGCTTCCATGAAGCTGTGAATTTTTATTACCAAAAAATGAAGAACTGTTTAAGTTGCACTTTTCATTTATTAGTTTGGTGATATTCACCAAATATGTTTATATGCTATATAAATTATAATCTTTCCTCTAGTTTTCTTTTTCTTTTTTTTTTAAATTTAAGTTGACAATCTGTTAAAACAGATTTGACTGTTTAAATTAAAGTGTCAAGTGTTATTTCTGTTTAAGGACTTTAATTTGTCTTTTTTTTGTTATTATGAAATTAAAAATGTTTAAAAAAAAATTATATGTTCGGCAAGAAAGACATTACAGCTTGTTTTATTCAAATGACTGTTTAGGAAAGATCTGTATTAATCTGTCAGGTTATTTGTTGTTAATAATATGACTGAAATTTTAATAATTTGTTTAGTGTGTTCATAGATTTAAGTTGTATTATGTAAATAATATGAAAAAAAAATATTAATAATTATATGAAAATACAAAAAAATATAATAAATATTGTATACAAACAATTTCATTAGATGTAAGCACTGTAAATTTGTTAGTATTCTGCTCATTTATAAAGTTATTGAGAGCTATAATATATTCACTTTCCAGCTTCTTTTTTTCATAAATATTTAATGGATATATTCTAAATTTTTGCGATAAACCTCAGTGCCATGTTAAAATCTTTTATTATTTAATGAACTGATAACAAATACAAATGTTGTACCCAACTGAGTTTTAATTAGTAACCATAATGACCTCAGTTTTACAAATTTCTCCCATGAATAACTAGAAACAAAAGGAGTTGCTGCATAATCTAAGCAGATT
This sequence comes from Riptortus pedestris, assembly GCA_019009955.1. Lineage (NCBI taxonomy): Eukaryota > Metazoa > Arthropoda > Insecta > Hemiptera > Alydidae > Riptortus > Riptortus pedestris. Next base: position 47,268,321 of record CM032232.1, on the reverse strand, counting down.
TCCCACCTGGCAAATATATAACGTTGAAGCTTTCATCTCATCACTATCTCTCCAGCAACATATCTCCCATAGTAAGAAGCCTACGCAAACAGGAATTATAACTATAGCTAAGGATATGACATGTTTAATGACGGAAAGTGAAAATCAGATGAGTTGAAGTGGAGATATACAAAAGGATGAATTCAAGAGAAAACATGTATATAACAATAGTTGTTGGAAAATAAAATCTCAACAAGATTGGTTTTATAAATTGTTTCGATCCGGCTCATAGTAAATGAGATCTTTAAAATTTTCCGTTATTCCCACTCCCCAAAGCCGATTTTAGCTATTACCTAATGTGATCTTTAGTTTTCCATGAAACGGTTTTATATCGAGTGCGATGGTGAAGGAATAAAAATTATATAGGTTAGAAAGTAAAATCCTAAATGACAACCACAAGGAACACATCTCACACAGTAAAAGTTCATTACTTAAGCATTGAATAAAGTGATTCATAATTACATTTGCAATAAATTTTGTAATTGCAACAAGATATTTTATACAATTTTTGGAACTCACTTATAATAATGAAAAAAATTTTAATTTTCAAAATTTCCCTCTGGTCTGATTTCAGTCATTAACTTGATATTTAGTTTTTCATAGAAATGTTAAATTAATAAATTTGGTAATGAACAAATAAAAATTGATTGCTGCAGTGTTAGAAGTCTCACACACACACGCACACACACACACACACAACCACAAATATATATATTGTAACATGTGCAACTTAGAGCTATAGTATTCAGTGAAAAAAAAAAAAAACAATAAAAACATAATAAATGTCACGTATAATAAATTTAAAAAAAGTTGTGGCAAATGATGTTGAAAGAGTTGCCATTAGTAGCATTTCACCAACAGCAAGAAGTATTTATAGTAATAGAATGTTGAATTAAAGATTTGAAGAAGAAAAATGTTATATCGACTACAGGGATTTATTGTTTGTGGGACTAACACATATGTTTCAAAATAAATAAAAAATTAACAAAATACATAGTTTTCGAGGAAGTGGTAGTGAAAAGTATCACTGGATGAAATCTGAGTGCTATGACTTGAACAAGTGGGAACACATACTCTCTGCTTGTTGTTCTTTTTTTTTTCTCATACAATCAAAACCGTATTGAAACAAATCATAAAATGGATCAAACAAATAGTAATATAATTGAATTATGAAAGGAAGAGACAAACAAACAATAATGTTTTGAAAGTTAAAGAGGAATTCAATTTAACAAATTTTAAATTAGACCAAACCAATACAAAAATTGAGTTCTTACAAGAAGAACATTCCATATTTATCTTTAATTTAGAATCACATTAAGAAGAGGTTAACATAAGATTAAGTAATTTGGATTACAAATTAACCAACACAGAAAAAAAATAAATACATTAAAAGACAGGGTAAACAAATTTGAGCAGGATAGAAGTAGAATTAGGAAAAATTAAAAGTCAAACAAATACAGAATTTAAAGACCTTAAAAATGAAATAGAAAATATCAGATCCAGAAGACATAACATATTAAATTCCTTTACAAAATGTAGAAATTCTTTGAGAAGGTAATAAGTTTCTTCATTTTGAATTTTTTAATTTCATAAAACAAGACTATAGAATGCTTAAATAAATTAGACAACCAAATTTGAATAACTAATAATTGGTCAAAGAAAAAGAAAAACTATTTAACAGGCACAGTAAAATGGTGGTTTAATTTAATTTTGGAAAAGAATACAAAGAATATTTAATTAATATTATTAAGAATATTTAATTAATATTATTCCCCAGAACAATATCTATCTGAATTTTCTAATAGGATTTTAAACTTTAATTTGTTATTTAGTCTTTTTGCTAAAAATGTTAGCACACCAATGTATAATATATTTATTAATTGTAAGGTTGAGACTATACCTGAACTTTTTAATGTTCTCAATTTTTTTTTTTTTTTTTTTTTTATCAAAATTAAATTTTAAAAGATTTATAGAGAATTAAAGATGTACACATTAATCATTAATATAGGTACGAACAAAAATTACAAACAAATAGAAACCTATAATATACTCCATATTTCCACAAAAATGAATAGACCATACTTTTTTAATTATAACAAAAATCCTTCCAATCAAAACAGTACCTGACCATATTATCAAAATTTTGATAGAGAGACAGTCATCAACATTTTAATAGAAACAATTATCAAATTGTTAATTGAAACCCTCATAGCTATAATAGCTACAATGGAAATTCAGGATACGATAACGATCAGCATTATGATATGAGTAAACAAGACCAGAAAGAAGTTAGTTCTTATAGATGAGATGAAGAAAATAGATTTAAAATACAGATAGGAAGTTTCCTAATACAATATCGAAGCGTACATTAAATAAAGTTAAGGTGGAAAAAAATTTAACAGTTCAGCATTGTTCATTGGAAATGGGAGAAGATTCAAAATATAAAAATCGTATAGCTATTGAAAATAGCAGAGATAGTGTTTCAAAATTAGCAAATACGGGTACAAATAACTTAAGATACACAGACAATGGGTCAGTTGGTGTTACCCTAAATGAAAATATATGTAATTTAAATAATTTTTTTAATATTCTTTCAAATTATTAAAATCGAAGACATATTCTTGGTAGTAATGATGAATATGATATGCTAAGTAATATCTTTGAAAAGAGTTTTTGACTCCAGGAACTTAATAAACACAATATCATTAAAATATTTTGTCCATATATCATTATTAAGTTAGAAAATATTGAAATTAAATTTTTAATGGAAATGCTGAAATATCAGTTAAGGAAGAAGAATTTCATATTTTAATACGGAGGATAATTCTGGTAAAAATAAAATTTTACCTACAGATGAACTTACAATTAATTATGATTCAAAAATAATTTCTTCCATTGATAACAACAAAGATATTTGAGTAAATGACTATATGCTGTGACCTAATGGGAAACATGGTCTCTGCTTGCCCTTCTTCATACTTTCTCACACAGTCTCTGTCTCTCTTCATTTATGCAGCAAAATAATTAAATAAGAAACATAGACAAACATTGAAGGCCTTGCTTGCCCTTTTTGTCACCTAAGCCATCGATATAAATCCAGGTATGGTATACTTTGTAATTCAATGCGCTGAATTTCAATATTGTTCAATTTTTTGTATCTGTATTGTTTATGTTATATAATTATTAATAATTCGGTTAACAACATATAATGAATCACCATCTGTTCCACACTGCAAAAATTAATTGGGGAATTTCAACAGAGGCGTTACATGTCATTTATGAAGGGGTAGTACTTCCTATTATGACATATGGCATTGAACTTTGGGGACATGCTCTTAAGGATGAAGCTCAATTTAAATAAACTAAAAAGACTGCTACGGTTAATTGCTATTAAAAATCTCTAACGAAGCAGTTTTTATGCTAGCAAACATTGTTCCTATACACAATAAGGCAATAGAACTAACGAACAAACAAACTAATTAAATGCAAGAAGACTGTAAATGACTTTCTGACAAATGACACTGGAACAGATACATCCCCTGATAATTGGTTACATCCTTCAGACTTATACTTAGAAGATGCTTTGTTCCTGGCTTGAAACATAAAAATGTATACGGAAGTAAAATTTCACACAATGGGGGATGCTCATTTGTTGCATATATTGGGAGTGAGTTCGTTAATACATATTAAAGAGAGACTTGGGCCCAATTGCATGAACAACCATGCTGAGCAACTGGAAATGTTAAGAGCCACCGAATACATTAATGAGACTATCACAGGACTTAACACAATAAATAACTACTTAGGCAGTTAAAGGTTTGAAGAAATTTGTCGAAAATCACATCATGAGTAAAACCTCAATAGCTAATTAGGGGTAAACAAATAAAATGAAATGGGAAAGTGAAGAGTGAAAAAAACAAAACTCTTAAATATAAGTGGTTTGATTGGTCTGATAACAATAGCAATGAAAGAGAAAACATTCAAAAGTAAGACATTAATTACATTTAAAGTGAATAAAATTAAACAATTAGTCAGCAAATGTTGTTCTTTATGTCAGAAAAAGACGAGGGATTGTTAAATATAGTCTTCTGCATGTTAATAATCCTTTAGATGGAATACACCTTCAGTAAATAATTTATTTTTGTAAGGCTCAGAATAATCAGTTCGATTCCCGGCATGTAAGAATAGTTATTTATTATACAAGTGACGAAAGTAGATCATTTTACAACTCGAGTAAAACGTTTACCCACACGAGCGAAGCGAGTGTGGTAATTTCACGGGAGTTGTAAATTATTTTTTCTGTAATCGTGTAATACATGATCAGATCTAACCAGAATATGAACAAAATTAGTTTGTATGGTATGTTGTTGGTAGGTTATAAGCATGGTTGTGAAAGGTTATAAGCATAGTTATAAAACAACTAGTGATGATTGTGAAGTAGTGCAGTTATAAACAAGTGCAGGTTATAAACAAGGAAGGTAATTATTATTATATTTTAAATTTTAAAATATATTGATTATTTCCAACAATAATTCATTCACATTTCAATTTATTTTGTTAAAATAAATTCTTACAATGTTAAGAAACATTTAAAAGCATTTAATTTCCAACTTCAAATTATTTTTTAATTTATACTTATTACTAATTAAGAAGGCAATTCACTTTCTTCACTTGTGAAGAAAGTGATTACTTTCTTCACTCTATTGCAAAATGTTTCACTTTCTTCACTCATTTCAGTTTAGTAATGTTACCATTATTCAACGATTACAGAAAAAACAATCATTTGTATACCAAAACACTAATAAATATTACATTTATCTTTCTCTTCTCATCATCTCTTTCACTATTTCTATCGCTTCTTTTTCGTTTTCTCCTATCTGCAGAACCCTGCCAGAACTGCCCGTTTTCGGGTAATCCTTCACATGCAAATTATTTTCACAACCACCCAACCAACCCACCCTACTCCTTATAATAGAGCGCTTACATTCAGGAAAAGGGAAGCTATCATTAACCCAGTAGGTTTGACAGGCCTAAGATTCCAGAGCAAGATGTAAGTAATACTGGGGCTTTAGTTAAAAAAAGTTAATAATAATGTACTGACGATGTGCTCAGCCCCAAAAATGAATAAAATAGCACTTACACTTGGTGAAAATATCTTTCATTAACTCGTTAATAGGCTGTTACTACTCCTCTTCATTCTGTTGTGTGCAACAGTATTTGGAGAGTTGGATTAGTCCAAAGATTTTGCATATCTTTCGGCAGTCGTGAGATTAGCAGATTCCTCTTTAACAAAAACAAAATCGGCTATTGAACTTGTACACATGACGGGAATTTCAAAAACTTTTATCAAATGTTAATGAGCCTAGCTAGAAGATGAAATGATGGCCCATTCAAAATACACCCATATATGTACATTATTTGTCAGTTACAGCTCTAGCGGTAGGAATTTTTGTTTTTTATCGTTACCAAACTCGATGTGTAATCGTTTCTTATGAAAGTAAAGTATTTACATTTTTTAGTTTTCTGTCCTGAATAAACCCCTACCCGTAAATAATCATAGAAACTAAATTAGAGCATTAACTAAGTTAGACGAAATGTTAAATACTCCTTAACGGAAAATAGTAAATTTAATTTGCAATAAGATTGATTCTATACAATTTTTCATCAAGTTCGTTAACGGCTGAAATCGGACCAGTGGGAGGGGGGGGTTTAGAGGGTAGGATTTTCGAAAATTCGAAATATCTCAGTTACTATACGTCGGATCGAAAAATTGTACAGAACCAATCTTATTGCAAATTAAATTTACTATAAATATTGTATTACATTTTTTTCTCTAGCTTGAATATTAACCGAGATATTTGCATTTTTATAAAATCGAGGCGCCTAACGGACGAGAGTTACTTTCCCGCCAAAAGCTAGTTCGGCCGTTTCCTTCACTGGTTCGGCTCTCGTGAAATTTCCCTATTGTAAAACTTCACTTGGGAAATCTGCTTAGTTTACGCAGCCCCTGCGAGACGGACTTTTTGTTTTTTATCGTTACCAAACTCGATGTATAATCGTTTCTAATGAAAGTAAAGTATTTACATTTTTTAGTTTTCTGTCCTGAATAAACCCCTACCCGTAAATAATCATAGAAACTAAATGTTAGAGCATCAATGTTTTAATGAGATTGGTTACGAACATTTTTCTTAATAGCTCATATATTATGAATTTTCATACAATCCCCCTTCCCCTCCTTGTTCCTGATCAGATTTCTTAAATCGTTAAATATCGAGCTTTGGCAAAGAAGGGGCGTTTATTGAAGGCTAAAAATTAAAAAAAAATCCGCTTACCTCGGTTAATATTCAATATAGAGAAAATATGTATACAACAGTTACAGTTAACACATTTACAATAAGATAGGTCTATTAAAGTTTTCGATCCGACTTATAACAAAGGAGATGTTTTGAATTTTCGAAGTTCTCTTACCCTTCTAACCACCCCCCCCCCCTCTCTCTGTCCGATTTTAGTCGTTGATCATTAGTTTTGCATGAAACACTTATATGAAGATGAAACAAAAAAATTGAATACGTAGTGTAATGACGCTATGAATTAAGATTTTACGTTGTGTACTAGAAAATGTTATTTAGATTTATACCATACTTCATATTTAACCTTTTAAACACTAATGGTCATATTGGTTAATGACTAAACAGTAGGGGGTGAGGTATCGGGGGAGGAGTTCGAAAATCCAAAATTTCACCCTTATTAGGAGTCTTTCGAAAATTTGATAAACTATCTTGATAAACTATTGATGCACTCTAATTGTCAGTGATGGATTTAAGCCTAGGCCCGTGAGGCCTGGGCCTAGGGCGGCATAATTTGAAGGGCGGCAAAAGTTTTGAAATGCCAAAATTTCAGAGGCAAAAAAAAATAATAAAGACAATCATTTTCAAAAATTGGTTCAGAATAGTTCTTGTAAAAAATGTTCTATAGAATATATTATAATTCATTAATTTACTTTTCAATCTGTATGGGTAAGATGGTGATTTTTTTAATAGATTAATTATAGTCTTTGTCGAGTAATGTTCTTTACTTTCTGTTCCTTTAGTGAGATTAACCTCACGTGTATAACGCGTTTTGAAATTACTAAATCTAAATAACTTCTCAACTTGTTTTTAGTGTGAAATAATAATAATATTGTCTATTGAAGCTCAACTAGTCCAAGAAATTAATTATGACGATATAATCGACGTTTTTGCGCGAATCAAAGCCAGGAAAAAAAAAAAATTCAAATTGATTCATATTAATAAAAATATTTATTATTTATCTGTCTGAAGTTTATAACTTATTTATCTGTAATGTTTATTGGTTATATTTAAAAAAATTATATTTCAATAAATAAAGTGATTTTAAAATAAAAATATTGGATCAAAATTAATGAAATTCATTTAAATGAACTTTATTATCAAAAAGGGCGGCGCATCGAACGGGGCCTAAGGCGGCAGCAAGCCTAAATCCTAGCCTGCTAATTGTTATTTTAAACATTTTCTCATAACTTAAATATTTATTCGTACGTTATTGCTTTCACCCTCCAGTTAGCCCCCTCTACAACTCATAGGAAAAATAGAGAATGTACGATGACGAATATATATATATATATATATATGACATTACTAGTGTGACATTCCCACACGTGGGCAATCTGCTAAATTTACACACCCCCACTTGAAGGACTTTTAATTGAATGCATTTCATTAATTTGTTTGGAGGTCTCAATTAGCTCTATACCTCTTGATAAACCCACAATAAGTGGCTAGTATTAGCAATCTATAATTGGTGATAAGATAATTTTTTATTTACTTCTAAGCCAAGCTTAAAACGAGATTGAGGATTGCTCACATTTAGAGGTTTTGATTGGCGAGGGAAGATGGTTGGTCTTCTCTCTGGAGTCCTGCTGACAGCATGGTGTTCTGTCCAAGTACTTGGCTATCAGCCCGTTGTCGAAACAACATATGGCCAAGTCAGAGGATACACTATGAGCTCTCTAAAAGCTAATCAATTCTTTGCCTTCCAAGGTATACCTTACGCCAAACCACCTGTAGGGGAACTTAGATTCCAGGTATTCTAAATCCATTATGCACTTTCGCCTAATACAAATTTAATAAGAATAATATACTGCTGTTATAGCTCTCGGTGAAGACCGTACTTGCTGGCTGATGATCGAGTACATCTGGCTAGCGATTTCGATGCTAAGGCACTTTCTTCAAGCCCGTCAAAAGTTGTACGTAACAGTAGAATCAGTACAACTTTAGACGTCTTGAAGATGGTGTCATCGCTTCGAAAGCGCTAACCTACTTGTTTATCATCCAGTGATGACGGTCTTCACCTATAGCTAAGACAGCAGTATTATTTATACAGACAGAACCAACGCTTTATTTGATTTACAAGAATAATATAATCTAACTACAGATTCATACAACAATAATTTAAGAGTAGATGACAAATATATTAATTTGAAATAATAAAAGAATTATACAGTCCTATTGACTGTACCAGTGTTGCCATCGGTCGTGATTAATAATGTTTACGGATTGCTAAGAATAATATTTAAATATGGAAAAGACACTATATATATTTATGTATAAATTTAATACAGCAATGAGACAACAACATTAAGTTATAAAATGTGACAACTTTATAGCAAGGGGTCAGAAGTTCTAAAACATCACTCTGCATTCCTCATCGTTCTTAAAATGTTTTTTTTTTTTTTTTAATAATTTATATATTCTAAATAAAGTAAATAGAAGAAAATTGATGTTTTAGTTTTAGCAGATTTTCCTTAGGGGAAATCAGCCATTGAGGTTGAACTCATTAGAGGATTTTTGAAAAGTTTCTTCAAATGTCCAGTGATCCTACCCACGAAAATGAGGTCCGTTTCACATTATGTGTGTGTATATATATATATATATATATATATATATATATATATATATAGGTCGCAAGTTTTGTTTGGTCGTTGCCATACGCTAAAAATAGAATTGTAACAATAACTAAAGATCAAGTTCGTTAAGTGCTGAAATTGGATAAAGGGCACTTTTCACTTAGGAAGCGGTTGAAGTCTGTACCATTTAATGTTTTATCAAGAAAATCTGACATTTGAAGAAACTTTTCGAAAATCGCGTCATGAGTACGACCTCAATAGCTGATTTCCCTTAAGCTAAATCTGCTATATGTAAAGCCCACAAAGCTAGAATGCCCATTGATAATGATACGTCATGAATTTATAAATGTACGTTACAAGGTGGAAGGTCCAATGAAATTGCGTGGTTTTTGAGCCAAAAATAAGACTAATATATTTGGCTACTGCTAATGTGGGGTAGGAGTGGGAGTTCATCATAGCCAAAAAAACAAATAAGTGAAAATATCTCCGCTAATATTGAGCTTTAAACAAAAAAAAATTTCCTTCAAGCAGGAGGCTGCCTAAACAGCAGATCTCCCACGTTTGGTTTATCACGCTTGTGAACTCGTTTTACAGCATACCCGTATTCTCTATTTCTATGTAAATAAATATCTAATTTACCCTAAGGGAAACAACAATCCTACAGTATCAATAGATTAACACTTTACGACACGGCTTATATAGAGATATTTTGAATTTTCAAAATTACCCCTCTAACCCCCCCCCTCCCCAATTTCAGTATTTAACTAATATGATTTTTACTATGCCATACAGTTAAATATCAAGTATGTTATAGAAGGAATAATTATTTCCGATTCACAACATCAAAATTTTAGTTAATGACGTCATCACATAATGTATTTGCATGTGTCTCACACATTAAACGTTCAACTGAAACAGTATTTGTGTTTCGAACTTGGAATTAATTGGCTCTTGATATAACACCTTATTTCTAGTATTACATTATTGGGTGTGGGGTCTTGTAGACGGCTGAAAACTAAATAATTCTGATAATATTAAAACTAGGGAATAAATGAGTAAAACAAAATTTACAGTACATTTTATTTGCAATATGATTCCTATAATGATACAAATATGATTCGTTCCTTCCTATAATGACACGTACATGACTGGACTAACCATGACGATGAAAACTTTTCTGATGTTTCCTCACTGACCTACTCATGACGCTTAACGTTTTCTAAAAAAATGAATATTACAAATGATAAAGCATACGTAACTAAAAATGCTGACTAAGGCATGTTTCAATAGAAGCTGATATCTCTAATTAGGAATACAATTTTCAATAACGATAACACTGATAAATCTATTGAACCATTGTTAATAGATATACTTAATACAATTGGAATTACTCAAATGATTTATAAATCTAACAATTCTTTAATCAAAACTTCCAATATTCTACTCTTGCGCCATAAAAAATTCAAGGCTGAGAAACCAGCACTTTGGTGGACTGATAAACTTAGTGAGTTAAGACATAAAACTAACAAATTAAGCCTACTGCCCCTGAAATACGAAAGGAATGGCAGACTGAGTACATATAAAACTGAAAAAAATTCACAGTGAAATGATAAAAGAAGAAAAAATTAAATGTTGGAAAATTTCTTTCGTCAAATAGACAAGAATAACCCTTGGACGTGGATTTATAAATATGCTACAAGAAAATTGAAAACCAACATACAACTAAGGACGATTGAGAAAAGCGACGGAACATTTACTACTGACACAAGAGAAAGTCCATCACGCAGGGGCTGCGTAAACTAAGCAGATTTCCCACGTAAAGTTATACAATAGAGAAATCTCCATGCGAGTGTCGAAAGTTACGGAAACGGCCGAACTAACTTTCGTTGGGAACGAATAGAAGCGACCTTAGCTCGTCCGTTGCACTTAATAGAAATGCAAATATCTTTACACTTAATAGAAATGCAAATATCTTGATTAATATTCAAGATAGAGAATAAACGTATATCACAATATTTATAGTACATTTAATTTTCTATAAGATTGGTTCTATATAATTTTTTGTTTTCACGTACAGTAACGGAGATATTTAGAATTTTCGGAATTCTCCCTCTAAACCCCCCCCTCCCACTGGTCCGATTTCAGCCGTTTACGAACTTGATCTTTCTTTCTTTTTACATAAAACAATTCAAGACCGACTTTGGTGGCGATTAAACAAACATTGCGACCACTAGAGTGGTAACAGACAAATATGTAGACATACATACACACAAACACACACATATATATATATATATATATATATATATACAGTTTTGAACGGACCTCATTTTTGTCATCTCCTAGGTAGGATCGATGGACATTTGAAGAAAAATTTCGAAAAACGCGTCATGAGTACAACCTCAATAGCTGATTTCCCTTGAGGGAAATCTGCTAAAGCCATTCAACAGTTAATGACTAGTCTCTTCATCGATGATGATCCAAATGCAGATTGCACACTACTATTAGGCGGAACAGTAATTTACTCCTTAATACAGAAAATTGCGACAGACATTGAAATAACGAGTATTATTGAACAACTACTAGGTAGGAACAATGGGCATTTGAGGAAATTTTTCGAAAATTGCATCATGGGCACAGCTGATTTTCCTCAAGGGAAATCTTCCAATAAATATAACTAAACTTTGGTAAACATTAAATTCACAAGATTGAAGATTGATTATATGAGATCTTTTGACCTGGCTCAGATTTTATTTTAGCCCCTCAAAATTCCGTCTCCCCAGGTCACATTTTGGCTTGAGAGGCCTTGGTCAGAGAGAGAAGATTCATAAGAAAATTATTTTGTGGTTGGTCACATTTCATGGATGGAATCCAACAGACTGCAAAAAAAAATGTTTATGTTGAGTCACAGGCTCCAAGGAGATGAGGCAAGGGCTAAGCAGAGGTGACTCTTATACCTAAAAGCAGTTTTGCATAGATTATGAATCGGCAATGGAGGATATTTGCTGAGTTCATATGAATTTACATTCCAACAAAGAAGCCTTTTGGCAGTAGTTATTAAATTATTAATTAATATTGTTATGCTTGTTTGTCTGGTATTAATTTCTAACCTGGCAGCTATAAGATACATATGGTGAGATTTAAATTAAATCAATATGCTTCAGGCATCTACCATATAGAGGCCTGGGATTTTCTTCTGGAGAAACATTTATCGGCATAGTAAATACAATAAGTCAAATGTAAAAAAATAATATGGAAAACAGATATAAAATGTATCATTTATTCTAAGTAATGCTCTAGTATGTTCAATAATGGTCATAAGTTTTTGAAAATAAAAAATACAATGTAATGTTGAGATTTTTTAGTTAGTCCTGTTAAGTTTTATATCTGTGGCATTCAACCTAGTGCATTCACTTCATGATAGCGATAGTGATCACCTTCAGAATGTTTAAATATTTTTAAAGCATACCATACTGATAGACGCTTAAGCATAGAAAAACTGATATATGTTGGAGAATACACTGGAATCACTAGGATAGGTACGATGCCAGAAAACTGAGCTAATTATGGAATGAAATTCCCTATCATTTTAAAAAAAAATGATATATTGCTTTAGTGTTAACAATTTAGAAAGAAGTGCTATTTACATGGGTCGGGAAAAAGCAATTTTCAAATTAAACAGTTTACTCACAGGCACCTTATTTAATAACATATTTCTTGAACATTTTCATATCCAACTAAAGGTTGTTTAATATAAATTTAATTTGTTTTAAAGGCACCAGAACCCCCTTTGGCATGGGAAGGTATAAGAGAGGCAACAACTCCTGGACCTCAGTGCATTCAAACCAGCACTTCTTTAACTGGTGTAGAGGACTGCTTGTATCTCACTGTTTATTCTCCTAATGTAAGTGTTATGTACTAAACACTATTGAAAATAAGAAGTCCATATCCTTTTACAAATAAAACACTTGACACACATGATTAAGATCTAAATGTTTATAAATTGCATCAGGAGTTTTCATGGAAAATATTTATTTACTGTTTTCTTCTGATTATTATAATATAGAGACAGTTCCAATTACTTCTTCACAATGTGCATATTTTTCCAAAAAAGTATTCTTTAATTTCTAAGCATGAATTTTGCTAATCAATAAAATAATTAAGTAGTTAATAGGAAGTAAGCTCCTTCATTTTAAGAGTCATGGCACGTTTTGATAGAACTCAGTTAATACAAAATGGGGCACTGAAGGGACTGCTGAAAAATTCTGGATTACTCATGTTCCAAGCAGATAACTATGAACGATCTGAAATACAGGAATCACTATTGTAATAGAACAGTCTTATTAGTTGTTTAGAAATTGAATTCAATCTTACGTTAAAAAGAAGTTGAAAACAATTAATTACAAATTTACCTTCCCCCTCTCTAAATAGTATTTTAAATGTTTTCCAAAATAATTACTTTATATTATACTCACAAAAACCATACTGTGCTCACTGTTTTTACTTAAGGTATACAGAAATTTTAATAAATCCCTAAAGGTTTGAAATGAAATTTGTAAAAGAAATAACTAACACTCCCTGCCTCAACAGCTATTGCACAAATATTTTGCTCACATAATTTAAGAAAGGAGGCACAATTCTACTCATCCATCCGCTAATAAATTCAATAGCTTTCTGAATACACATGAAAATCACATTATTTATTACACTAATGGGTAAATTATCAGGGCAATGCATATATTTTATAATTTCATTTTTCATTAACAGATAGCTCTTCAACACATAAACCTTAATTTAAAACCAAGTTTGTTGTGCCAAATGTTTGATGCCACTCTGGCACCAGGATGAATTTCTAGAAGCAAAAAGCTCTTTACTGTAATTTTTAAAACTTCAATAGTGTTGATATGTTTGCCATAGGGATTTCACATTTTTGCAAATTTCCAACCTTTTTATCTACCTGCCAATATGTCAAATGGTGTTTTTAATCTACTGGAAATCAGTACGTTTATTCTCTAGCACTTATTTATCCACCAACAGCCCTGATGAAGGACTGAAATTGAGGCTGAAGCTTTGTTTAAATAAACAAGAGGCCTTCCTTGACCCAGCCCCAACAACCACTCTCCATTAGGTGCTTTTAATCTTTTAGGTATTATTCAACAAAGGTAATTTCTACATACTTTGGTCTATTAACCTTTGTAAAAATGAATTAGTAAAGAAACTCACTGGGTTTTCAAAGCCCTGTTATTTTTAAATGAATTAGCTCTGCTGCTGTCTCCTAATTACTGAACACCATCCTAGGAACAAACCAACTGCCTTTTTTTTTTTTTTTTTTTTTTTTTTTTACAAAAATATAGAATGCAAACAAATTTTTGTTGGATATTATAATTTGATCATACAGGTTACAGGAAATGCACCTGTTCTTGTCCATTTCCATGGAGGCGCATTTTTGTCGGGCGACGAAGCGGGTTATGGACCAGAATATCTCATAGATGAAAACATTGTTGTAGTGAAAGTTAATTACAGATTGGGCATTTATGGTAAGTATATTTCTAAGTTGAAATCTAAGTATAATATAATTTAATAACGCTTCGAAAGTAATTAGGTTAGCAAGTAAAAACTCCTCTTCACCTATAATCACATTATCAATTTTCTCCCTAATGTTTTGCGACCAATATGTCACCTGCTCAGGGAACAGAAAAGGTTTATAGTATATGACCAAAATGGCAGAAGGGTCTCTTAAGTAATTTTCTTTAATATGCTGGCCATTAGTATGAGGTGGATTATTGAGCATGAAACATGTAGAATAAAAGTAAATAAAGTGTTGAGAAGAGTTTCTATTTAAAGATCTTGCCAATAACTATGGAAGATCTAATAATTGGATCAAAATAACTAATAGAAGAAATATATGCATAAGAAATAATGTTAAATTTTATTATTGTTATTTAAAGTAAATATGGTACAAAAGGAGAGGTTTTGAATACTTAATCAATTTATTTATGAAACAAATATTGCAAGCCATATTATTCATTACTTTTGAACAGAGGTACAGATATCACCACTGGAGTAAAGTGGTGTTGGCCAGGTTTTGGCAGATATTTTGGTATACTGAGTTAGCATTACGTATTTTGAAAAAAGAAGTAATTATTATTTCCATCTTCATTTAGTTGCCCATCCTTTTTTTAGGTTTTCTTACTTTTGAGACTCCCGATCTACCAGGAAATCAAGGGATGAAAGACCAAGCGATGGCCCTCAAATGGGTTCAAGCAAATATTGCAAGATTTGGTGGCAACCCAAATCTTGTTACCATAATTGGGGAGAGTGCCGGAGGAGCAAGTGTCTATAATCATATTATATCACCACTCAGTAAAGGTTAGTACCATAAAATCATATATTATTTTCATTTTCAATTACCTTGCTAATTTGTTAATTCGCATTGTTATTAGCAGATTTTCCTTAAGGGAAATCGGCTATTGAGGTTGTACTCATGATGTGATTTTCGAAAAATTTCTTCAAATGTCCTTATATATATATATATATATTTGTCTGTTACCGCTCTAGTGATCGCAATTCTGGTATAATTATTGCCAAAAGCAATATTTAATCATTTAATGTAAAAAAGAAAGATCAAGTTCGTTATTGGCTTAAGCCGACAAGTGGGAGGGGGGGGGGTTTAGAGGAAAGGAATTTTGAAAATTCTTAATATCTCCATTTCTCCATTTTGCGTCGGATTGGTTTTGTTTTTTCATTATCCTGATTATTAACCGAAATACATACACTTTGTAGTTTTCGGCCTTAAGTAACCCCCTCCCCCCCTCCTACTCATGTCTTGTTAACAATAAGCTGTTATATTATGGAGAACATTATTAGAAGCATAAATACCAAATATTGTTCAAAAAGTTTCAAGAAATAATTACATTTTATTAATATATTTAAATTACTCTTCATAGAAATTATTTTAGTCAAAAATATTAAAGAGTTATTATAATTTCATAATAATTTATATTCTACTATAATTTATGAATATTTTTATATAGCAGTTCGGTACTTTTAAAGTATAAAAATTATGAAGACTAGACCATCACTTTGTGGTACATTCTATATTTATATTGTTTCTTCCTATATTTTCTTTTTAGTTTTGCTAATTAATTTTCAAAGAGTCAGTAACTACAAATAATAATCTTACACAAAAAATACAAGTGAAAACACATTATAAATTATTTCTAAATATTATTTGCACTTATATTTTGGTAAGACAATTAAAATTATTACTATTCTCAAAACACATTTCCCACTGTTTAGAAGAGAAAAGAAATATACAGTAAAAGTGTTAAAAAATTTAAAAATGTTTATTAGAAATCACTAGTGAGAAAGTGATATTAAAATCAAATTTCATTTTCTTTTAACTCTGTCATGAGCATATATGCATTAATTTCCTTATTTAGAAATTTTCTCCTATCTGTGGTAATAAAAAAAATCTGTGCCTGTCTGCAGTAAAGCTTCTAACCCAAGGGCTTAGAAATGACCAAACCCATCAAACATGGATTTGATGAGAAAAATGTAAATGTGATGAGTATATAGGAAGAAGAATTTCACTTTAATTGAACCTATGCCATAAATAATGTGCAATAAATAGATTAGACTGTAGCCGAATACAAAAAGATATAACTGAAGTATGGAAAACTAAATTTTTACTGTTATAAATCCATTTCAGGTTTATTTCATCGAGCAATCTCTGAAAGTGGAACAAGTTATAGCCAATGGGCATTAGCTCCTCCTGGTTATCGTAGAAGGATTACTGAAAAACTTATGACCCTTCTTAACTGTCCAGTGACTCCAAAAGAAGCTATACCTTGTGTTTCAAAAAAAGAGCCTGCAGAAGTAGTTTCCAAACTTGGAAGTTTTTCTGTAAGTACATTCAAAGAGAAAACTAATTTTTTTAAATTCAATTAATGGCTAGTTTTGATAGTTAAATAGTTGTAGTTAGGTGCTGAGGAAGTATTATGATTAGAAAATTAAGGAAGATATTCTAGCTTGAGCCAACAAGATTCTATAGTCTGTTTAACTTCGAGATGGTAGCAGATACGATGCACTGTTGCCAAATCTGCTAACAAATTGAATATTTGTTGGGGAGAATTTAATAATTTGTAGAATTAAATATTTTATTAGCCTATATTAAAATTAAAACAGAATCCCTAATTGCAAAAATTTAGTTCTTGCCAATTTTGTACCTAAACGTTTTAACGGAAATCTCATCCTCACACCACTATGATCTTATTCTTAAAGGTATTGCTTTCAAGTTCAGTTCTCTTATGTTTTTAAGCATGAGCCCTTGAGGCACATTTTCCTATTTTGACACATAACAGAATTAATTGCCTATTGTATGAATCCCACAATGGTCTGACAAAGCCTAAAATTAAATTCAAATTATCTTTTTTAAACTTTGACAAAACATAAGATGATTACAATACAAAAATTCATCGAAGTCCTATTTATTAAAAATCAGAGTTTTCATATTTTGTAATGATTGTGGGCAAAAATTAAAAAAGAGTAGCATTTAAAAAAAATCTTCCTTGATTTTGTATATAGGAGCAATATTTATTTCTCCTTATTCTCCTAACAATTTTTCTTTCACTCCCTTCACATTACTTGATAAACCTCTTTCCTTAGAGGCTCAAGTTGGTCGGCGAGCTAAGGCGTTGGTCTTAATCTCACGTGGTAGATCTAGAGTGGTGGGTTTGATTCCCGCCCTGGGCTTTAGGAATTTATTTAGTGACGAACTCATTAAATAAACTCCTTAGGCCCACCCTGCCTAGAAAAGGGTGGTAACCTGCAGATAACCTGTCCCGATTAGCCATAGAAGCATAAAGTGGACGTAAATAATAATAAACAAAAAAAAATCTCTTTCCTAATAGGCATATACTGCGTTCTAACTAATTGTTTATTGGAGATATAATTTAATGTTCTTGGTCAATTATGATATCTAATAACTAATTGTAAAATTTCTGATTGAAGTTTTAAAAACAATACAGAAATACTTCCTATAAAACTAATTGACTGTTGTCAAATCAGTTGGTAAAGACCATTGTTACTCTTGAGTACATATTTCAAGCACATTTGGTGCAGGCTTGAAAATGGTGCCTTTTGTTGAATGTGCGTGCCAGGTGTACTCAACAACCAGTGGTAATTACTATCTCCATTACCAGACATGACGATAAAAACTGACAGAAATAACCCATTATGAGATATACTAATGTTATAAATTAAGCATAGTTAAATATATTCAGGTTTTTTAATATTAAGAGTTTATTGATGTTCTAGGAAGGGTGGGTACATCTGCCATTGCATTTTGGTCCAGTTATTGAAGCTCCTGGGCCTAATTCTTTCATTGTGGGGCTCCCTCATGAGTGGGACCACACTCCAGTTCCTCTTTTCATTGGAACAACATCAGCTGAAGGTCTAATGGAAACAATAAGTAAGTATTTATGGTATATCTTACATCAGGTCCTCCAAAAACTTTGATTCCTTTTCTATATAATATGCAAAACCAATTGCAATGTTTTAATAAAAGACTCTTAAGAGATGAATGCTTTAGATTGAATTTAAGGTGAATTTGTGAAATACTTAGGTGTTCAATTAACTGTGTATTCATAAATGTTCAAAGAGATTTTTTATAAGTTACAATGTAAGTCTTCGGGTATTGACTTTGGAATGGATATGATCCTTCATACTCGGTATCATATGTCCAATTTTTCTGTCTGAATTAGCTCCATACCAACATAGAATTTATCAGAGTGTGCAGTATACCTTGCTCCTGTGGCTCAGAATACACTGGTCAGACTAGCAGGTTAATCAGCACCAGGGTCGGAGAATATGTCAAAAGTGTGAAAACGTTTTGGGATATAGACTCTGGAATATCAGAACATTTTTGCCAAACTAACCATCAAATTTGATAGTCAAGGTGCTGGTAAAAGTTGATCAATACTAGGAAAGAATCATACAAGAAGCAATGATTGATTGAGTAAACTTTGGAATCCAAGTATTCCAACTAGATAGAAATATGAAAACAAATATATTTGGATATTTTATGTTTTGCTGAACAAAAGTAAAACCTTTAGCTGCTATATATGACTAAACTTCAATTTACAGTTCAAGGCATAAGCTCTTAGAATATGAGTCAATTTTTCGACTGATGCAGTTTGGACAAAACGTTAATGAAAAGTTGTATTCTGAACAAAAATCTACCTAAAAAAAAAAAAAATTCTTTTTTGTAATTTTTTCTTTCAAAAATTGTTTTTGTTAAAAGTACAATAATAGTATGGTATAGTAGAGGCTGGATGATGTTATTCATCTGTGGTAGCGTATACAAGGCAAAACATAACAGACAATGCTGAGTGAATAGGAGACCAGAATACAAGATTTTAAAAAATAAATGTATTTATGAATTTTGGGGGAAGATTTCCTAAACAGCAATACTGAAGTTCTACTAAAGCATTAAAGCAAGCAGGGCTAACTAGCAAACCAATTTTCGTTTCCTTGGGCTTCCTGCTCTGATACTGAGGTGTTGTTATCTTATACAGTGTATTCATATAATTTAGAAAAATGAAGAAAATAATTGGAAAAGATCTTTGTAATAAGGTAGGTAGTGCTGATCTGGCTTCCCAGGTTCTGAGAAATAAGTGGTAATGAGTATAAACATACCCCACCTAAAGTTATTGCAATGAGTGGCCCTGATGCAATCGCTGGAATCAGTAGAAATAAGCAATTAATGAATAGTAGAGAGGTGAGGGAGTGCCATTAGATTTTTGCCAGGGATGTTGGTAAGTTAATCCTAAGACACTGGCATGAGATATATTTGGGCCATGAGAATTTAAAAAGCTCTTTGTTCAAAATCATTCCTACTCACAGGAGCTCTTATCCAATATATATATATATTAGTCATCATCAGTAGTTTTTATTTATTTACCATTGACACTGGAAATTGACAATATACCCACTCACGCTCAAAACTTATGTTTTCATATTCTCAGAAGGGTGTATATTCAAAAATAATAATAATAAAAAAAAAAGTTTGAATATCACATTGATTAACAAGTTCTCATTATCCTTCATTAATAAAAACTGAAGGTTAGGGCTCATGTTAGCTTAGAGTTAAGGCATTGGTCTTTATCTCATATGGTTAGCCTAGAGTGGCGAGTTTGATTCCCGCCAGTGCAATAGGAATTTATTTTGTGACAAACTCAATGCAATTCTTAATCCAGCCCTAGCTAGAAATGGAGGAATGGGTGGTAACCTAATTGGGACCAATTAGCCATAATAGCATAAGGTGGACGTAAATAAATAATAACATTTAATAAAGACTGTTTTGTATTTTTATATAACTTTTTACAGCATACTTGGCTAAGAACTTTGATTTCAAGTGGTTTTCTAAGAACTTCAATGAGATGGCACCACTTATTTACATATATAACGCCTCAGCATCTGATCCCGCTAAAATCACAGAAGAACTTCGCAGATACTATCTTCCTCATGAAGAGATTACAATTGACGATTTTGTCAATTTAACTATGGTAAATGCAAAACATATTAAGTTTCCTAAATTTTTGTCCAATTTTCATGATTGAGTCAGAGAACCAATATTTTACACTTTCTAAATGACAAAAACTTGTTAAATGAATCAGCACTTTGGGCAATATACATAGAATAGAAACAGTTTTATTAAGTGCGCTTGCAAACAAAAGTTTTAAAAGCCAAGAATTAAGTTGGTGAATTTTTACCAGATGTAAGGAATATTTTAAAATATTCTGTTTACCTGAGGAAGTATGATGCTCGAAGCATTTGATATTTTTAACTAGAGGCGGACAGATATACTAAAAAGGGACTTTTCTAGTCCTAATTTCTCATGGAAGTCAACTGAATTTTGTTGGTATTAGCATTCTTAGGCTTATGATCTAATATACCTAAATAATCATCAAAGTTTTGGAACTCTGAAGTAACCATTTGTGGAGGGCAAGAGGTATTTTTTTCAAAAATGAAGAATGTTAGTACTGTCTAAGGGAATTTGTAAGAGCTTTCAATAATAAGATATATATATATATATATATATATATATATATATATATATATATATATATATATATATATATATACTTTCCACTTTAATTTTTTGAGAGGATGTGCTATAAGGGTACTCAGATTTGTGATTATCACTGTGTGGGTTGCCTTTAAACTCACATGGTAAACATAGTGGTGATTTTGATTCCCGCCTGGGAATAGGAATTTATTTAGTGACAAAATCATTAAATAAAATCCTTAGTCCCACCCTGGCTAGAAAAGGATGGTAACCTGTATATAACTCATCCAAATTAGCCTTAGTAGCAAAAATGGGATATTAATAAATAACAACATCTATAGAACCTGTGATCTAAAGTATTTGTGATTATGGTTTGTGCAGATTTCACATAAGTGAAATCAGTAATAGAGGGAGTACCCATGGAACACTGTTTCAAAAAGTGTTCAAATGTCCACCAATTTTACCTAGTAGTTATGAAAATGAGCTTGATTGGACTAATTTATGCACCCTTTCACTTCCATATGTTTTTTATAATACAGTCTTTCACTTGTAATTTATGTGAATTAAAAATTGGTGTTTATACAAATGTTGGCAAATTTATATTTAGAATAACTGTTGCCCATCATAAAAAGGAGAGAATTTTTTTAATTACCTTCTTGTAAGCCTAGATTGTATGTAACATAAAAACCAAATATTTATGTTAAAAAATCACTAATTAATCTTTCTAAATTTCAGGCATACACTGATAGTGCATTTGCTGTATCTATTTTGGACGGAGCAAATAAACATAAAGGAGATGTATACTTCTATTATTATGACTACAGACTTCCATTGCCACCAGATGTAGACGAAAAGTATAATATAGGTATGACACAAGTAACAAAAAGAGCAACAAACAATTTTAAAACTGAAAATTTAAATTGAAATAAGTTCTCCAAAGTTAATTAGCAATGATCTAAGGGTTATTACATATGAAGTTTTATTTTATATTATTCAAATAAATTGTACTTGTCTTTTCTTTGTTGGGCATTACAGGCTTTGTAAATCTTTAGTTAATGTTACCTACCTTCTCCATTTCAGTCTCTCCTGGGGGATGAGTTTTCAGTCCTATATGACAGTCTATAGTGCTTTCCTTTTCTCAGTTGACCTTTCGCATCACAGAGGTCTCCCTCGTGGTCAGCAGCCTATCATTGTTGCATTCATTGTCTTGTACTGGAAGCCATTAGATCACTTTCCCAATACTGGGCTTATCAACATTCATATTGTATAAAAATATCTGTTTCATTTTGATAGTATCTCTTTTATTATTTACCTTCTCCAGAATCTATAGCCACTGTCCAATTTTGGCCATTTCATGACTCTGAAAACGTTAATTTATAACCTTTCTACTTTTATTTCAAGGAAATTCTTCAGCCCCCTTTGAAAAAAAAAAAAAATATCTGCAGTAAAACTTATTTACCTCATTATTTTATTATAGGTTGTACCATGATAACTGTTCTCCTAATTTTGGCCAGAACTGAGTCTCTCTCTCAATCTTAGCAATGAAGTATTCTATTACTATTGTTATATAATGTAGGCCGATATATCAGTGCCTATCACTAAATGCTTGTAGAGTCATAGACTGGATTGGGATTTACTATCAAGGGCACTCTTCTACTGCCAAAGAAAATATTTTTTCTGTCAGTGGTGATTTCACTATTAATGAGCCATGCTTATTGAATGGTCATTACAAATGGTGTACTGGTTAAATTGAATTTACACAGTTTCTCTATGAATGTTGTCTTTTGCTAGCTTCAACTTTGTTTGCGTTATTTACCTGAGGTGCCACTTTATGTTGACTATATGTTAGGCCAGTTGTTAGATTCATAATTAGTCATTTTTATGCATATAGGCAATTAACCCAATGTACAACTACCCATTCACATTATAGGTTTAGTGATGAATTCATAATCCCAGACTGAGCCTCCTGAGAGGACACTGAGCTAGAACCCTAACAGCAAAAGTTAACCTGATGGGACTGCACTGACCCATCTTGTGAAATTCTGTTACTCCATTAGAACTGTCAGGGTCAGACTAGCACCTCACAGGCTACTTCGAGAGGGAGTCCAAAACCCAGCATTACTACTCTATGAAAACCACGGTTTTAAAAATACCATGAAAATAAAAATTAATATTTTTTGATTGGAAATTATTTAATTTGATTTGCTCCCTCAAGGCATTTTTATATTGGGGCTCAGTTTAGCCATATGAGTAACAGCATTGGCCAGAATCTCACATAGAAAACCTAGAGAGGCAAGTTCGATTCCCGCCTTGGCAAAAAGGAATTTATTTAGTGACGAACTCACTAAATAAAATCCTTGGCACCATTCTGGCTAGAAAAGGGTGGTAACCTGTAGATAAGCTGCCCCAATTAGCCATAGTAGTAAAAAGTGGACGTTAGTAAATAATATTAATATTCATATATCTGGTTAATGTTTTCAGGAGCGATTCATTGTCAGGAGTCCATGTTGCTATGGAATTATGGAACACCTTTAATATATCCACGAGATGAAAAAATAGCAAAACTATCGGATAAGTTTATTCACATTCTAGGAAATTTTATGCGAACTGGGTAAGAAAAAACTTATATAGTTTAATTTTATAGAAAATTTGCGCCAGACAATTTGACTTTGTTAAAAGAAATAAGTAATTTTACTTAGTTGGGTAGTAAGAGGTCCACACAACTATGCAACAAATTGATCGCACATACTTGCAAAGTAGATTGGGTTGAAAGCCTATTCACAACCCAGCTTCCAGAAGTGAACTCAGTAATTTGACAATAATTAAAGCAATGAGGAAGCTAATTCCATAAAAGAACACTATCTTCAAAGACAAATAGGTATTACATTTTGATGTTCTCAAGTGTAGCCAAAATGTCATTTGTTGATGTCCTGTGTTTCGGAAAAGTTTTATACAGCATCAATTGATTTTGATAGAAAAATAGCATTTTGTTATCAGCAGTTGAATTAAGAATGACCAAAACAGTAATTTATAGTATTTACATTAGCGGATTATTGGTTACAAGAGTTTCAAAATTAAAATGAGAATTTTGCCAATGTTTTGTTAAAATTGATTTCCTTTATCAAGGCTGAAGCACTAAAACATATTTAGAAAATAACACCTAACAACACAGATTAAAATTAAATTTCAAATTAAACCAATTGTTCATGTGATAACAGTTAATACTTAGAATATTAATTGTATTACAGTATTTTACTGTTCCTGACAAGGAATAACAATAGTTGAACATTGCACATAAATATTAAAAATGTATTAAAAACACCTGAAGATAGCATTAAGTTTACATAATGAATGACCAATAATTACACTGTTAAACAGGAAAACATTAGCAAAAAATATTCTAAGGAATCTTATGCTACCTATGTATATATATTGTCAGAAATCTAGGTAAATGAACAAATGGGGGGGGGGATGAGATGGGTAAGTGAGTATGTACAAAAACAATCTGACCACAATTATGTTAAACTCCTGCTAACCTTATTAATTTTTTAGAGTTCCAACTATTGAGGGAAGTGGTCCAATATGGAAAAAATGGACACCTGAAGAAAACCACTACATCCTGATTGACTCAGAAGGATTTCATTTAAAGAAAGGTTTAATGGAGGACAGATATCAATTTTGGAAGAGCCTTAAATTCAGAGACAATTATGGTGAATAAGATTGTGATAAAAATTCTGTAAATAACCCTTGGATCTACTATGCATTACTTTGGAAAACAAAACAAGATATTAAAAATAAATATATTTACTTTTATTGTCTAAAATGATTTAAATACACTTTGCCACATAGAATTACTACTAGCTGAGTTACAAGGTTTGAAAATGAATATTATGATATGCCTTTTCATTAAAATATTCTAAAATTTATTGCTAGAAGTTGGACTGGACTGGGTACTGCCTTTGAGGCCCCTAAAAGGGCACTGCCTTTACTTAAGAAAGGCATGTGGGCCAGGTGGCCACTAAACAACAACAGCTATAATAAAAACAATTGAACAAATGCGACTATACTTTAGTTAGGCGATAATTATTCCTTCACCATCCAGCATCTCGAAAATGGATATACTTGTATTGGTCAACTAATGTGTTGATGTGTATTCTGAATTAACTGAAGCGCCCTCGGGCCGCTGTTTCTGTCCGGGCCTGCCTATAGGTGTCATAACATTTAAAAACTTAGATCTTTTCCTCAGTAGGTTTTAAATCAAATTTCCAATGTTACTAAGAGATGGCACAAGGCAGAAGGTAATAGTGTCATCAGTAAACAATTTTTCAATAACATAATTCTTAAAAATAATGAACAGTATTAGAATATAGCATATTTTTAAAGTGTAATAATTTTCCAGTCAAGAAGTGGGATGATCCATAGCAACCAAACACTAAACACATTAAAAAAATAATTATAAAGTATATGAATATGAAATCTAAATTTAGCCATCTTAAAATTAAAACTCTTTTTTAAAAAAATATTATTTACAAAATCTAGCATGCTTTATATAAATTATATCATTTTGAAATATTGGTGAAATAAAAGAGAAGAAATGCTATCCCCTATGTAGAAAATACATATGGCAATAAATAAATTTTAAATGTAAGTCAGTAATTGACCACATTAAACAAAAAAGTAAATTGAAAAAAATTAAATATTCACATTAACTAAATTTTTATTTTAGAAGTATCAGCCCTTACTAGTTGACTGTGATTGAAACCTATATTTTCTATTATTTATTTACTTGTATCTCAGTGGTTGGGAAACAGGTACTGTTCTAAATAATTGTAGTCTATAATTTATCTAATATTGAGATAATTATACTTTCTCGGAGAAATATATTTCCCCCAGACCCAATAAAGTAAATCTTTTGGAGGTAATAGTATGTTTTTCTCTTGCTGAAGGATTTTTGGCCACTGATGTTACTGGAAAAATTGTAGCAGATGTATAATTAACAGAAACATAAATGAGATCCCTGTTTCTGTTGTTGCGACACCATTGTCCATCCATGGACTCCAATAACCACCCCAGAAGTTAGGATGAGCTCTCTCATTGAAGCCTGTTTTGGGGGATGGAACCATCTGATCCCAGTAAACTTTTATTAATGATTCAAGCTCAGTAACCACTTCAGGGTATTGCGATGACAGATCTTGACACTCAGTATAGTCAGCAACGATGTCATAAAGGCAGTACTTGTTGTGGCAGTCAGTTGATTCTGCTGACTTTTTGTCCACGCAGGTATCATTTAGTGCAGCTTGAAATCTGATCTGTAATCAGTAGGAAATATAATAGAAACTATCAATAAACATTGTTAATTTGTAAGTAAAGGACTCTGCTATTATTATAATAGAATGCAGTCAGTATTTATTGCTATTTTTCCTTTTTTTGTGTATAGTAAATGTATAATTCATTTCAACAGAATATATTGGTCCAGTTTATGTATTTAAATGACTTAAAATATACTTATATTTCTAATTAGCACAGATATCAGTTAGTAGTATGAAATAAAAATGATTTCTATTAAAAAATAAAGATTAGCTTAAGCACTAGTTAATCTCTACATGTTCATCTTTCATCTTAAATGTACTCTCCGTTCAGTTGTACTTAAGAATTGTAACATAACAATTGGATGTATTTTACCAAAGCTCCTTTTAGAATTGCTGTGTTTAACTGCATTGAAGGTTTGATAAAAATAAATAAAATAAAATAAATATTGTTTTCTGCTAAAATGTAATGATTGCATTACAAATGTATTAATGGTAATTAACACAATTCAATTCTATTCAGGCATTCTATTGATGCACCAGTGAACTACAAGGTGGTCATTAGAATTTGGAAGCATAACGTTAGATTCCATACTTAACAGTAAATTTTTAATAAGTACTCGGAAAAAAAAATATTCTAAGTACCGTTTATTACATGCATTTTTTAGATTATACCAGTATCAACAAAGATATTCTAAATGTATGTTCAACTTTTAAGTTAACACTCTGCTCTGTAAATGGTAGTCAAATATGAAATAGTGTATTTAATACAGCCATTCTCATGTAATACCAATTGAATTTGGTGATTGAAAGTCGAGGTTCTACATTTTGTATTTCAGAAGTCAAAAAATATTTTAATACAGAAAAATATACTTCAAAAGGATTTATTCTTTATTAACATTGAGGCACATATGGTTGAATGTATTTTGATTTCAATGGAAGCCTTCAATCCCAAATGGAAAATCAAATATTGATATAACATACTTGTGGTCATACTTTGTGGTAGTTGACTCACAATCATAAAATTCTATTGAAATGCTGCATGCTGTTTTTAAGTGATGGAGTAACTAACTGGTGAAGAGACAGACAAGAGTTTCAATAATACCACCATTATTTGTAGAATGACATAAAAATCATTTTTTTATTTATTTTTGGTCCGTATAATAGTCTTTGGAGACTTTTGGCAGGCAAAAGGGAAACTTAACCAGTCTTAGTAGCGAGCCATAAACTCAAGGTACAACAGCTGATAACCCTGGAACCTGTCGGTCGATAGGATACCTGGGGGTTCTATATAATTAAAAATAAAACAAAGTTAAAGTTAGAAAGGTAACATTTTTCAACCTATGATTTGAGCCATTCATTAGCATCAACTTTAGTATTGCATTAAACACTTAACTAAATGAAATGTCTGTTTACGGTCAAGTAACATTAGAATTTGTGGACATTTTATGGGGAAAATCTACTAAAATGAGTCTCAACTGACCTCTAAAATCAGAATTTTGCTTGTTTAACAAGTATCAATAGCCTGTTTCAGTTCTAACTATGTTTTATATCTATTAGGTCAAAAACTTGTTT
The DNA here is from genome assembly GCA_019009955.1 of Riptortus pedestris. NCBI lineage: Eukaryota > Metazoa > Arthropoda > Insecta > Hemiptera > Alydidae > Riptortus > Riptortus pedestris. Next base: position 47,240,408 of record CM032232.1, on the reverse strand, counting down.
CAAAATTGTTTACTCACCTCTTCGTATGACACCAAAGGCTCCCCAAGGATCTTGCCAATAATACTGTTCTTCACATCTTCTGAATTATAAGGAGTATCTCTTCCACTTACACCATAGTAATCATCAGAGAACCTCGCATTAGATGTCGGCGAATGATCTAATAATATAGGAATGCCACTCAAAGTATTACTCTAAAAACATTGGTTAGTATTATACAAATAAAGGTTGAAATATCAATCAAAAAGAAATATTTATCATATATTTGTTTATATGGCTGGATATAAAAAGAAGAAAAAATAATACTGAGAAAATGAAAGGGAGGGGGAGAAAAAATGAAAATGCTTTAAAGTAGGTCGCAAAGTAATAATCTTACTCTATGGGTTGAACATCTCGATAAACAAACCAGAAGGGAAAGAGGTGTCGGGAAACAATGGACAGACTAATTAATATGAAGCAAACACTTCGGTGAGAAGATGAAGTAGAAGGTTGAAACAGAAAAAGATATTCACTGAAACATTTACACATAGAAAAAAAGTCTGACACACAGGTATTGAGCATTTAGCAAATTTTTGTGTCCACCCAGCTATTAAAGGATATATTTTGGTTCACAGTAACAGTCCCTCATCTGATTTATGTTTTTTTTTTGCTTAGTAGATAAAGAAATTGGCTCTTCCCTATGACCAACTAGTGAGCTGCATTTTAAAAATGCACATTATATATTATACTAGTTAATAGTTTATTAACATTTAATTTAAATGATTTAAACATTTTTATATATTTTACCTTAACTCCAATGTTACAGACTTATTTGTAACGCTTTATTTTCCGTCGTCAGTAAACCCCCACTCTTACTCACTTAACTTTTATATATACCTATTATAGGGGCTCAGTTTAGCCGTTTGAGTTAAAGCGTTGATCTTAATCTCAAATGGTAAACCTAGAGTGGCGAGTTCGGAGTTCGATTCCCGCCTGGGTAATAGGAGTTTATTAAGTGACGCTATCCATTAAATAAAATTCTTAGTCCCACCCTGTCTAGAAAAGGGTGGTTACATGTAGATAACCTATCCCAATTAGCCTAGTTGCAAAAAGTGGATGTTAATAAATAATTAAATTAAATTTATTATATCACTACAAATTATAATTCTAGCTTTAATTTGAACTAGGTTTAATGCAGGCTTCATAAAAAAAAGAGAAATATTGAATATTAGAGGGGAAATCTGCTTAGTTTATTCAGCTCCTGTGTGATTTTTTTTGTATTTGGCCATTTGCTTTAAAAAACAACAAAAAATTTGACTAGTAAAGCCATTGAGTTTTCTATTATTTGGGAGAAGATCAAATAATTAACAATTGGAGGTAATAAATCTGTTTATTGTTCAATTTACTTCTTCTTTCACGTCACTAAATGTCTCTTTTGGAACTTCCTCATTAAAAACCAAAAGCCACAAGTTCAAAGTGTTTTTAGCTTATATTCCATTGAAGAACCTTCTACTAGAGAGCTGTGTCTAAAAATAAAATTAAAATTATTATATTTTGTAACTTACGCAAAATTATTAGCTTCATAAAATAGAGAAAAATTTTCAAAGGAAAAGACACACAATTAATACTAGAAGCAAATGTTTTGATTATCCAAGAATATTTTTAATTTCTGAGTCGTTTGTTTTTGATTTAATTGTTATTAATTACAATTTAATTTTAAAATGTAAAAATAAATCGTAAAGTCATACTTTTTATAATTTTCCATTTTCCTTTTATTAAAGCTTCATTGTTCCATAGTGTTTCAAGATTAAGAAGAGCATCGGCTCTAGGCCCAGGAGTATTGTTAACTAATGCATGCCAGTGGCTAAGGCCATCTAAGTCCTTTAAATCTTCTGTCTTTCCACCTGAAACAAAAATAATTAAAAATTGATGCTGAATAGCAGAGTTGGAACTAGGGCATGCTCTTTTTATTTTTAAACTATTTGTTTTTTCATATGTGAAAAATATGTACAAAATTTTAGTGAATTTTTGTTTTTGAGCTTGTTCACATGAATAGTATATAACACATTTATTTATTAAGACTAAAGATCGAGCTAGTTAATTGCTAGAATCAACACAGGAGTGGAAGATTAAGGAATTGGGTAAAAATAGTAAAATTTCAAAAATCACCCTAAAATATGTTCGCTCAAAAAAATATTTTTATATTTATATGCTATATAAAATAAAGCAATGTCCTCCAATTGATATGCTATATATATTTTTCAAATCCAAATATTAAAGGAGGTATGAATTTTAGCATTTTCTGCTTTCAGTTGTAGTTTAATTTGTCCCAATTTTACAGGCTGAAGAGATTATTTTTTACTCCTACACCCATCTGATTTGACAAAAAGTTTATTAAGTTCCGACTTCTACAGTCGATATGATTTCCGAATTGAATAATATTTTGAATTACATAATGTAATTATAATCATTATGCAGGCACAACATAAAGAGTGCTGAAGTCAAAATTTTATATTTAAGTTAATCTTTTATAGAGAAAAGCTTATATTTTGTATTTTAACTCATTTAAAAATAATTTCAAGAACTATATGAGAGTATGAAATTAGACAGGTCCTGTGAAAAGTACTTTTAATGATTTCAAAAATAATTTCAAGTATTTCATGAGAATGCGAAAAATTTACCAGCAGCAGTATAGAGTGTAGGCAACCAGTCAGTTATGTGAAAGAGGTCGGTGGAAATTCTGTGACGAAATATTGGGCTCCAGGCTAGGGCTACCGTGCGAATCCCTCCTTCATGGCTTGATAATTTTAGCTGAAATTAGAATATTGCAATAGTAATAGCAATGCAAAGAGTACAAAATAATAAAAATATCTCAATATGGCATCAACTGTAGAACATTAAATTTTCAACAAAATTGATTGATGACATATTTTTTAATCAGATCCAAATTATGGAGATATTTTGAAGTTTTGACTATTCCCCTTCCCCCTAAGCTCTCCCCCTTCCTCATGGTGCAATTACTTCTATTAGCAATTTTCTACCACATCACCAATATATCAGAGGTGTCTGTGATCAAAGGATAAGAGAACTGTTATTACAAGAGGTTAACCGAAGGTTGAAATTACACTGGCTATTGAGTCTCGCGGCTTGGTAATAAGGATATACTTTTGGAACCCCCCAAAAAAAGATAATGACAGGAAGAGGAGGGGGAGGAAAGATATTGATTAAATAATAAGTTCTTACCCCTCGTAGAGGCCAGTTTGAGCCACAATTGTAATAGTTATTTATTAAATCAATTGTTGGCGCTCCATTATCAGATATGAACACAATGATAGAATTGTCCAGGATGCCTTTCTTCTTCAAGGAAGACACCACCTGCCCAACGGAGTCATCCAACCATTGCACCATGCCTATAAATGAAAACTTAAATTAAATTATTAAAACAAACCAACAACAAGGCAAATGTAAAATATACAATTAGAGGTTATAGTACAAATATGTATGATATAGACATATAGTAGATTGGAAGAATATAGTTACGAAAATGTTCTTATATCAACAGGCTACACCTAGTAATAGATCTCGTGAACAGGTAAACCTGATTACGTGATGAAACATAATTAAAGAGCCTCTGGTTTGGTAATATTTTGTTAATAATTGATCAGTTTTCAATATTTTATTGTTAAACATGGCATTGTTAAATTCCAATGTTGAGAGTTCAGTTGTTTCAGTAATCTTTTTAAAGGATGGCAAAGTAAAAGTTTTAACTTTTAGACTAAATTAATTTTATTTTACTCCTTATATATTGTAGTTGTTATTCTAATGACTCCATTATAAATCAGTAAAAGCGATTATAAACATACTGTTAGAAGCCATAACAATGTATATTTGATAAACCTGTTTCGTAAACTTAAGACCAGTACAGGTATTTTTAAACCTAACTCCTAGGTATTAGTAATGCGAACAAATAATTCTTGAATTACCAATGGTATAATAACTGTTTCATTAAAAGCTCTTAGTTCTATAGAACTAAGTAAATACTTTACCAGCTAAGATTGCTCTTCCTGTGAAGTTCTTGTTGCCAGGAGGTGCTTCTTGGATAAAATCCAGGTTTCCTTTGTGAGGTGCTGCATGGTTCAGTATCATAAAAAATCCTTCTTTACTGTCGTGATTCTCGATCAAAGTCACTGCTTCTTTGGTAAGCAACTCGGTTAGATAATGCTTGTAAACTTCAGGCCATATAGAAGCCTCATTTCGCCTGAAGTCTATTCCTGACTAACCCTGAAAATCCATATAAACACAGTTGTTGGTTGTAATTTGTAAATAACATAATTTTACCAATTTACTTTAATTATATTATTTATTTATTGGTGCTACTGGTGTCCTCACTGCAGAGGTCTTTGATACCCCAGTGTGGAAGGGGCAGTCGCAAAGAACTTAATAGGGAACGGAACGAGCACTTCAGAAATGGATAGCCCCTGAAGCGGTGTTATGTAAGCCACCAAACATATAGGGCAGTATGAATAAAGTTTTTAAGTGGAAAAAATGTTTTTTATTGGTGACACTTGCCAAGAAACTATGAAGAACACACACACGTATATATATAAAACGTACGTATGTGTGTGTATATGTAAGAACGTTTTTTCACTATCTTGATTATTAACCGAGATATTTGGACTTATTAGCTTTCGGCCTTCATTAAACCCCTGACTCATGTTTTATTAACAATAAGCTATTATATTGTGAAGCACTTTATTTGAAGGCTAAATTCCAAATATAGTTCTCATTGAACACTTTTACTTTTTTATATTAATTCAAATAAGTCAAGTACGTGGGAAATCAGCTTAGTTAAAGCAGCACCTGCGTGACGGACTTTTTGTCTTATCTCTGCCAAACTCGGTACATTAGTGATATACTTCAGATCAAAAAAATGTAATATAAAATATACATACGTATCTATTTAAAATTGAATTGATGTTGGATCGAAGTATTGTACATAAACAATCTTATCTTAAATTAAATTTCCTATACATGTAATTACAAACGTATTTTCTCTATCATGAATATTAACCAAGATATTTGCATTTTAGCAGATTTCTCTTAAGGGAAATCAGCTATTGAGGTTGTACTCATAACGGAATTTTTCTTCAAATGTCCATCGATCCTACCTAGTAGATGAAGAAAATGAGGTCCGTTCAAAACTGTATATATATATATATATATATATATATATATATATATATATATATATATACAGTTTCAATATATATATATATTGATACAGAATAAATTCATTTTCGTCATCTACTAGGTAGGACAGCTAGAGCGGTAACAGACAAATATATATATATATATATATATATATATATATATATATATATATATATATATATATATATATTTGTCTGTTACCGCTCTAGCTGTTGCAATTTTTGTTTGATCGTCACCAAACTCGATATATAGTCGTTTTATGTAAAAAGAAAGATCAAGTTCGTTAACGGCTGAAATCGGACAAGTGGTAAGGGGGGTTTAGAAGGGAGGATTTTCGGAAATTCGAAATATCTCCGTTACTAGACGTCGAATCGAAACATTGTACAGAATCAATTTTATTGCAAATTAAATTTACTGTAAATATTATTATATACATTTATTCTCTATCTTGAATATTAACCGAGATATTTGCATTTTTATTAAATTGAGGCGCTTAACGGACGAGAGTTACTTTCCCGCCAAAAGCTACGAGTTCGCCGTTTACTTCACTGGCTCGGTTCTCGTGAAATTTCTCTATTGTAAAACCACGTGGGAAATCTGCTTAGTTTACGCTGCTCCTGCGTGACGGACTTTTTAATTTTGTATCTAACAACTTTGACAAGTAGTTAAAATCATGCTTGGTGCTAGGTGGGAGAAATGCCGGTTCTTCATTACTCCTGACTCTTAAAACTTTTAGCAGTAAAATATTTACTGTTGAATTTACTTGTAAATTCATAATGGTTCTTGTATCCCATTTAGAAACATTTTTTTTTTTTTTTTAAACTGGGGAAAATTAAGGAATTTCTCATTATTCATACAAACAGACGCAATTGCTGGCTAGAAAAAGCATGCTTCAGCTATGGTTAATAATATAAATAACTCACACGATGGGAATGCACCCCATCATAGTATCCTAGAAAGCCATTGAGGTATCCGTAAAAAGTGTCAAACCCTCTGTTCGTTGGCACATGCTTCCAGGTCTCAAATCCAAGGTGCCATTTTCCCAAAAGATGTGTTTTGTAGCCCAATTTTCTGAAAAACTAATACAAGATTTATTACAACTATAACATGTTTAGTTCATTAAAATGATATTTGATTCTTGTGTGTATGCTGTAATATGTAAGATTTCTGAGCTTCTGGATGTGTTTGAAAAAGGGAATGTTAAAGCGAATTTTTTGTGTGAGAGTCTACAGTCATGGCCAGTAATTATTTGAAGTCACCGGTAGCGCCAGCGTCGAGGATGGACCTGAAAAACCAAGCGGAAGAATATTTGCTATACACCCTCCATCTTCAATTACGATGGACGATTCGGTAAAGAAACTAGATTTTAGATAAATCAGTTTAGCAGCACAGGTGCAGTGATCTTCAAAATATTCCACGCTTTTCCCTTTTTAGGGGGAACCCTCCTAGATATTGATGTTGTACTCATGATGGGATTTTGGAACAATTCCTTCAAATGTCTAACGATCCTATCCAGGAGATGACAAAAATAAGGTTCGTGTTAATGGCTAAAGTTGGACAAGTGGGAGAGTAGTTGGGGGGGGGGTCGAAAATTAAAAATATCTCCGTTATTATGCGTCGTATTGAAAAATTGTATAGAATCAATCTTATTCCAAAAGTAATGATCTATAAATGTTGTATGTTAATATGTTTTGCATTCACCTGATTAAGTTTATGTTCGTTATTAATTATTTTTACCTCAGGAAAATTTTTTTCATTCAGTGGCAGCCCGTCAATAAATCCAGCTTGTATTGGAAGTCCCTGCATTCCTGGAAATAATAGTTATTTTTTATGTGTTAATATATTAAAAAGCAATGCATTTAATACATTTAAAATCAGCATCTATTAATAAACTTAGTATTTTTTTTTCAAGATATTTTCTTGAATTTAATTAAAATTTTGACATTAATCAATTTTCCAGAAAGTTTGTTATTTCTTTCTAGAATAATTTTTATCTCAATCATTCAAATGTTAGTGATCCAAGAACTAAAGACGGGGAGGGGGAGGGGAGGCTATCAACATAAAGTATTTTCATGTATATCGTATAATAAAGGTCTCTTAAAAATAATATTTGGTATTTAACTTTCGAATAAAGTGGTTTATTATAAAATAAAGTATTGTTTATGTGACATGAGTAGGGTTTGCTAAAGGCCAAAACCTAAAAAAATGCAAATATCTCCATTAATGTTCAAGATAGATAGAAATGTATATAACAATATTTATAATAAATTCAATTCGAAAAGATTGGTTCTATAGAAGTTTTCAATCCGATAATAGAGATATTTTGAACTTCGAAATTCCCTCTAAACTCTCCCTACCCAATTTCAGCTGTTAACGAACTTGATCTTTAGTTTTATATTAAACGTTTAAATATCGAGTTTGGTAACGATCAAAGAAAAATTGCGACCACTAGAGCTGTAACAGACAAATATATATATATATATATATATATATATATATATATATATATATATATATATATATATATAATTTGAACGAACCTTTTCGTCATCCCCTAGATAGGATTGATGGACATTTGTGGAAAAGTTTCTAAAATCGTGTCATAAGTAGGACCTCAAAAGCTGATTTTCCCAAAGGGAAATCTGCTAAAAGTAGTTCCTGACTAAGCGATGAGTACCTACAGACTGAGAAGGAGCTGAGTACTGACCACTTCCTGGAAAAGCCAGCCAGCAGATACCTAAGCAGGTAGCGGGGAAGGTTATGTTCCTTGGGTGAGCTTCTGACACAATAGCCACTTCCTCTGGCCCCCAACGCTTCCACGTCATTAGTTAATTGATAATTATTATATCTTTACTATTTGACTTAAAAGTTATAAATTTAATCACGAGTTTTAAATGAGTCCCAGCTATGTAGAGTGTATGCCTCTTCTGAGAAGCCGGGCGCGTACCATGACGGTGTTCCCAGCCTTGAGTCGAAATCGAGCGTAGGAGGACCTACGAAGATAGGTCTTCGCATGTTCTCTAATGTCCGTCCGGGATGTTCGTCTTCTGGAGTGTATACCACTCGCCGGTCTGGATAGGGGGTATCCATCACTATCAGGGCCGGTTTATTCTTCGATACCTAACGCTCTTTCTCCGGAAAAAGGAGAAAGAGCGTTAGGTATCGAAACGCTCCAGAGCTTACTTGTCTCCATTTGTAACACTCGGATGATTTTCTTCAAGCCCTTGGATTTTGTCTCAGTAGGGTTGGCTCTGGAGTGGTATACCGCCGTCGTCACGTGTGAGTGCCCCATGCGGCCGTTCCGTTTGAAACTTCGTGATACAAACTGTAGGCCGTTGTCTGTGGGGATCCTTACCCCTGGAAAACCTTTCGCAAATTTTGGCGATAGTGATTGCTGTTGTCCTCTTCAAGGCGAAGGCTACTATCCACTTAGAGAAGACGCCTGTCACCAGAAGGACGTATGTGTAGCCCCTGGAGTCGGGTTCGATGGACCTATGAGAGTGACGGCGATTTTCTTGAACGGAGTGTGTGCCGTGCGGGCTTCTAGAATAACTGCACTAAAGAAAATGTTTTAGAGTTAAGAAGTTCAAATATTCCGGAAGCACCGACCCACTTCCTTGAAGGAAACGTTGGAAAGAAAGTTGACGCATGGGAGAAAGCTCTAGCGAAGAAATCAACCTGTTATTTTGAGTTCAAAGTCAAGATACGTAATGCTCATGATAAGACTACTAGCATAGGAAGGCTAAGCACAACAGCCAAGAGTATGTGGTAAATGAACTTTGTATTTTAGGGATTGGGTTACAACCTTTTCAACAATAGATTGTTCAATTACCCTCATCAAGATTTATCTCCAACCCCCCCCCCCGTCCATTTACTCTCTGTTTTGTTGATTACTTTGGTCCAATATGCACAAGAATTCGCTGGATTAAGGAAAAAGGACGCGGGGTTTTATTTGCATGCGTAACTATAAGAACTATTCACCTGGAAGTTGCAGTTGACGTGACAACCGAACATACTATTTTTGCTATTTGACGCATGATAAGCAGGAATGGCGGTCCAGAGGAGTTTTTCACAATGGGACTTACTCCCGTGGCGTTGGCCAGGAAATGAAACCCTTTTTAAGAACTCGAGATAACATGAAGATCCAAGAAAATCACTCGAAGGAAGGAGGAAAATGAAATATCATTCCTCCATGAGCTCCACATGTGGGGGAGTCCGACATTAATAAATATATGGGCTGTTTGTCTAAACAACGACGAATTTTTATCTAGAGTTAAATAAATGATAATGGCTTCCTATGAGAGAAAATAATTTTTCAATGTTGTATTTGGAAGAGAGGAGAATTATTTTATCAAAACCTTAAAATAATAAAAGGGCCGTCTTATTTAAAAAGTGAAAGAGAAAACGGTGACATAAAGGATTAAATAATAGACGAATAATACAAGTGAAAAAATAGATCAAAATAAAGTAAATAGGAAAGAGATTTGGATGGAAATACTAATACTGAGAAACCAAAAAGAATGAAGCCAATGAATTTATCACTCAACTAAATAAAATCAATCTAATCCAATAACAAATGTAATCAGCATATCTTCGAACTGGATTTTTTCCTTAATTACAAAGTAAACATTATTAGTTACAAGCGAATATCAGGTAATGTATTGTTAATTCAGGGTAAAACGTGCCTGAGAAGTGTAAGATGTGTTTTACCTGTTCTGATTGGATATTTGCCGGTCATAAGTGCAGCTCTCGAGGGTGAGCATGCAGGCAGCGAGTAGTGTCTCTGTACGATAATCCCGTGTCCAGCAAGAGCATCGATGTTTGGAGTTCTTACGTCACTTCCATGGAATCCAACGTCATTGTATCCCTGTAAAAGTTTGAATTTATTTCAATAAACTTTCTTGAGATTTCCAACGCAATATCGTTCTCAAGAAAGAATGGCTTTAGTGTGGCATTGATACATTAAGGTATCGGAAATGGCAATTCAACGTTTATCAGGGTGTTATGAATACAGCCCGCATATCTAAGCTCGTCACAACCGGAGTTGCAATATTATCGGTTTTTCTAAGATGCCTAGAATTTAGGGAATATATTTCAGTTTCATTACTGAACTGATCATCAACGTCTAAGATCCTACAACGAAGAATGTAATTACTGTGATTATGATCAGAGTGAACCATGTACCGATTTAAGGCAGAGGCGAAATTAAGACAGAAAGTCCCAGGGCAGACGAACGAAATGTTCAGGCGCAGATGACATGAGAAACTACTTTGTAACACGTCGACTGAATGTTCTAACATTTAGAGTTACAAGATGGTGACTCGTATTTGACTGGAAAGCTGCAACCACAAATTTTGGCCTTTAACTTTTAGCAGATTTTCCGTAAGGGAAATCAGCTATCGAGGTTGTACTCATGACGCGATTTTAAAAAACTTTTTTTATATGTCCATCGATCCTACTTAGTAGATGACAAAAATGAGGTCCGTTCAAAATTGTAAATATATATATATATATATATATATAGTCTGTTACCTTTAACGGTCGCAATTTTGGTTTAATCGTTACCAAATTCGATATTTAATCGTTTTATGTAAAAAGAAAGATCAAGTTAGTTAATGGCTGAAATTCGACAAGTGGGAGGGTAAAGGGGAGAAATTTGAAAATTCTTAATATCTCCCTAATTATGCGTCGGATCGAAAAATTGTGCAGAACCAATCTTATTGCAAATGTAATGTTCTATAAATGTTGTTATGTATGTTTTTTCACTATCTCGATTATTAACCGAGATATTTACATTTTACAGGTATCGGCCTTCATGTCATATTAACAATAAGGTGTTATGCTATGAAGCACATTATTAGAAGCTTAAACGCCAAATTTTGTTCTCATTGAATTTTTACTTTTTCAAATAAATGCAAATACATGATAAACTTGCTTAGTTACGCAGGCCCTGCGTGTCGGATTTTTTTTAATTAGTGTATTGTAAATAGATTTACTATATTTATTTATATAATACAACAAAGTTTTTCCAACTTGAAAATTTATATGACTCCCATCTTTTATTACCGGATGATCCACGACATTTCTATGTGAGACACCCGTTCCATTTAATTACGTGGATAAGGGGAAGAACTTTACCACCATGTTCCCTTACATCTCAAGTTTATAACTTCTGGAGAAATGAACAGAATAACTTTTCAGTAAAATGACGTGGTCCTCTGATACTAAGCCCGCAAAGGTCCGTAGTAGACGTGACAGGTCCCATTGCTTGCTCCTTTTTCTTCCTAACAAATCTCACTTCTGATTTTGGAAGTTCTCCGACAAAAGTAGAAAGGAAACTGACATTGCTGTCGTCCTTGAACAAAACAGTATAAATGACAACTGACTCAAAAATTGTTATGAGTTTCTCTGAATATCTGCGTGATTTCTTTTTGAGCTCTTTTACGTCCATGAACTTGCAGTTAGGAATTCTACTGCGTTGAATTGTACCAACGCACTGAATTCCTTTGTTGGAAAAAATACACCGCTTAATCCAGAGAAGTATAATATCTGTCAAAATACAACTTTTAATTCCGGTGTTTTGGTACTTCTCTTGACAACATAGTAACATCTCCACTAGCTCCGATGTCATGTTCCTCATCAGCCCCGGAATTTAGGATCATTTTCCTCTCCGCTGTAAATTTCGTATTTTTGAGGCAACCCTAAGTCACCACAAAGGATAAAGAGTTTTGTAACCCCATTTTTGTGGTTTATCTTTCATGCGGTGTCTTGGACTTAGTAGCAACATCTGTTCGTCAAATGAAAGACGTTCACCCATGGGTCCTGGATGACATCTTGGGTTAAAGTAGTCTAATATTGGCCTTAATTTGCATAGTTTGTCTTTTCCCCAGGACCCTGGGGGGTCTGGTCGCTCCAGGTTGTCATTGAAATGTAAAGTACTATGAAAACTGTTGAAGTACTTCTGTGCCATAGTCTATTTTACCAACTCAACCCCAAATACATCATTCCATAAATCACGGATGTTGGCTGGTGGAGCCAAAACACTCTTGATGCATATGTCAAAAAAATTATAAATGTCATAATTTGTACAATCAATTGGTTGTATGGATAATGTTGACTAGCATATAAATTTCTTTCATCAACTATTTTTGATATATGTTCATCACTGAAGAAATATTTTTAAAAAAATGGTACACAGTAGACAGCTCTGGAACTGATTTAGATAAGCAGCAGCATTGCAGACGTGTTAAGGGGACTTCAAGGGGACTGAAGGGCTACACCAATTAACTACGACTAGTTCATTTCAAACTATTCTTCACAATGTATGTATTCACAACATGGTTCGTTATAAATAAATCTTTTTTCTAGTTTTACTAGCTTGGGTTGATTTTTATCTCCTTAAACGAAAGGTGGGATCTAGAATAATCTCAAGCCTCTATTTCAATCAAAACGATGATGTAGCAGCTGTTTAGTGTCACAAGTGCAACCTTCCCTAAAGGTTGTTTACCCGCCACAGGTAGTCAGTGTTGCCAAAAAAGTAAAATAATTAATTAGGATAAATCTACCGGCCTACATTGCCGGTAACCAGACAATAGACTACCCTTTCAGTGTATAACCAACCTCTCTCGTGTGCACGTGCCCTCTGCTAATGAACAGAATTAACAGTCTTTAATTTGATTTTTTTATCGTTTTTTATTAGAAGAGTTTTTATATTTATTATTTAATTTATCATTATTTATGCAATATAGTGCGTTATTTTAATTTCGGAGCAATTATTATTTTTTTTATACCTCGTGCTCTAAAGTGGTGACCCTGACGTGATGGACACTCAGATGGGGGAAAACGTAGAGGAGAAGTCTGCAACAGGCGAAACTACCGAAATTGTTGCTTGTGGAGCAGGGCCGAGCATCCGAATACCAAATTTCTGGAAAGCCGACCCAGAACTCTTTTGGAGGAGAGGCGCCTGGCTGAAGGAGAAAGACCATCCCAGCTTCTCAAGCGGTACCTCTGTGTCCTCGGACCTTTTACGAACAATGTGGCTGAGGGCACTACCCGACCGTATGCAGGCAACATTAGCAGTGACCACTGAGTCCTCAGTGGATAAACTGGCAGAAATCGCCGACAGAATTGCCGAGGTGTACGAACCAACCATCCACGAGGTACGCACACAATCCACCTCACCCCGACCCTCTCAACTAGCTCACCTGGAGGAAACAATCCATCAGTTATGCCGAGATGTGAAGGAGCTTAAAAGCCAATTGGCGCGAGGGCGACGAGAACGATCACACTCCCGGGGCCGGACCCGGTCACCAAGCCGTAATCGAGAATGGTGCTATTTTCATCAAACCTTCCGCGGGAAGGCCCGGAAATGCCGGCAACCCTCCAACGAACCAGGGAAACTAATAGCAGCGGCCGAGATGGCGGACTCCGTCGCTGATGCCAATCACCGTCGATTGTTTGTGAGGGAGGAGGACACGGGTGACAGATATCTCATGGACACCGGTGCATGCATATCTGTCATCTGGGCCAGGGACCGCAGGCAACCTACCAACTTCTCTCTGTAAGCGGCCAACGGTACCCCCATCAGGACGTACGGCGAAGTCTAAAAGACTTTAAACATAGGACTCCGACGCCCACTTCCTTGGTCTTTTATTCTAGCAGACACCAGCAGCCCCATCATTGGCGCGGACTTTCTTTTTCATCTCCGCATCCTCTTTGATGTCAGGCGTCGTCAGCTTCTCGACGCGAAGAACGGACTTACTTCCAAGGGCACAGTCGCTAATTCCAATCTACCCACGATCTACGCAGTTCCAGGTGGCGAGTGGTACCTCCACGGAAGTACCCATCTATCACCCGCCCTTCCACCGTTTTTCAGCAACCGAAGCACCATATCCTTCATCCAGAAAGATATAAGGCCGCCAGGGAGGAATTTCTAAAAATGGTCGACGAAGGAATCTGTCGTCCATCCAATAGCCCGTATGCTAGTCCATTGCATATTGTTACGAAAAAGGATGGCACGATACGATTCTGCGGGGACTACCGTAGGCTCAATGAGCAAACAGTCCCCGATAGGTACTGCGTGCCGAACATCCAGGACCTCAACACCAACCTTCGAGGAAAAACCTGCTTCAGCAAACTTGACCTGAATAGAGCTTATTACCAGGTGCCGGTAGCGGAAGAGGACATAAAGAAGACGGCAGTGATAACACATTTGGACTCTTCGAATTCCCCGTCATGTGTTTCGGCCTGCGGAATGCCGCCCAGACGTTCCAACGACTCATGGACAGCATATTGGCTCTACCTCATGTCTTTGTGTATTTGGCCGACATACTGGTAGCATCCGCCTCTGGGGACGAACATCGGGTTCACTTGGACGAAGTATTCCGGATACTAAACGATCACGGCCTTACTATCAACCCCAGCAAATCGGAATTCTGTAAACCTGAAATCGATTTTCTGGGATTCCTCGTCAGTTCCCAGGGGATCAAACCTCTTCCACAAAAAGTTAGCATGATTGCAGAGTTTCCCCGACCCAGCAACAAGGGACAGCATCGTCGCTTCTTGGGAATGCCCAACTTTTATAGACGGTTCATGCCTAATGCTGCCGACCAACAAAGTCCCTTACACGCACTCGCCGGCAACAACATGAGAAGTGATTCCACTCCGCTCGAATGGACCGAAGAGGCTGACTCGGCATTTCGTCAGTGCTAACAAGACGTTAAACAGGCCCTAATCTTGTCACATCCCTCTGACGATGCCGAACTCACACTTGCTTGTGACGCTTCGAACACGGCGATTGGAGCGGTTCTGCAACAACGGGAAGATCCAGGATGGAAACCTCTCGGATTCTTTTCCAAGGCTTTAACGATTGCTGAGCAAAGGTATTCGACGTACGACAGGGAGCTTATAGCATCCACCGAGCACTCCGGCACTTCAGGCCCCTTCTTGAAGGACGTAACTTTGCCATCCTCACTGACCACAAACCTCTAGTGTTCACATGTTCCGACAGCGCCCGGAAACCGCTACGCCCATGCGTATCAGGCTCGTTAATTTCATCAGCCAATTTACGACGGACATCCGACATGTGGCAGGGAGGGACAACATGGTGGCAGATACCCTTTCAAGGATGGAAGAGATATCCACTCCCCGACGATATGGAGACGATTGCCATGGAGCAAGAAGCTGACTCCAGCATCCCTGAATTGCTTCGCAACCCGACACTAACCCTCAAATGGATGGACACGTCACAGTGCACGAAGCCCCTGCTCTGCGAGACTACCACATCCAGAGTTCGCCTCTATCTGCCTGCATCCTTGAGACACGCCATCTTTAAGAAGCTCCACGATCTCAGCAATATGCAGATAGACTTCGCCTCCTGGGCACGCGGCTGTGTGGCCTGCCAACGCAGCAAAGTTCACCACCAAACGGTTACTCCACCAGGCTCCTTTATTCCAGTCAGCCGCTTCGAGCATATCCACGTTGATATTATCGGACCTCTTCAGTCGTCGGATGGCAAACGTTATTGTCTGCCTATGATCGATAGGTTCACCCGGTGGCCTGAAGCTGAACCACTCGCAGGCATTAGCGCCGAGACCATCGTCAGGGCTTTGCACAGCACTTGGTTTTGTCGTTATGGTGTCCCAACAAGAATAACTACAGATCAAGGCCGCCAGTTCGAAAGCGAACTCTTTCGAAATCTTATCCAGATTCTGGGTGTTAAACGCTGTAGGACGACAGCCTACCATCCGCAGAGTAATGGATGCGTCGAAAGGTGGCACAGAACGCTCAAGACAGCCTTAACCGCTCATCTAATCGGCTCAGCCAAATGGACCGATGCGCTGCCTACAGTCCTTCTCCGTTTGAGAGCAGCAGTACGGGAAGACAATAACAGCAGTGCTGCGGATTGTGTGTTCGGACAGCCCCTCCGTTTGCCAGGTAAGTTACTCACGACCACCCAACGGCCTGAAGACACTGACGAGTTTCTGCGGACACTGAGGGACAGCATGAAAGACATACGTTCAGCACCTCATCGATCCAGCAATAAACCAATTTTTGTCCCGGACGATCTAAAGAACTGCAAGTACGTTTTCTTGAGGGACGATGCAGTTCGTCAACCATTGATTCCGCCATACTGTGGACCACACCTAGTCATAAATAGACAGCTGAAGACTTTCACCATTCAGCTTCCCTCCGGACCGAAGATTGTCTCTACCGACCGCCTGAAACCAGCATACACCGTCAAGGACCCAGCTCAACTAACCCTAGCTCGACCACCAGCGCAGACACCTTTTACTTTGCCATCGACAGCACCACAGACATGCGACCAACCATCCAGCAACGACTCAGCCACCCGAGCGGAACCATCCCTTCGGACTCGCCGGGGCCGACTCGTCCGTCTTCCCGTCCGCTTCCACGACTGAGTCGCCGGGGGGGAGTGTTGTAGCAGCTGTTTAGTGCCACAAGTGCAACCTTCCCTAACGGTTGTTTACCCGCCACAGGTAGTCAGTGTTGCCAAAAAAAGTAAAAGAATTAATTAATTAATTAGGATAAATCTACCGGGCTACATTGCCGGTAACCAGACAATAGACTACCCTTTCAGTGTGTAACCAACCTCTCTCGTGTGCACGTACCCTCTGCTAATGAACAGAATTAACAGTCTTTAATTTGATTTTTTTTATTAGAAGAGTTTTTATATTTATTATTTAATTTATCATTATTTATGCAATATAGTGCGTTATTTTAATTTTGGAGCAATTATTATTTTTTTTATACCTCGTGCTCTAAAATGATATCGTGGAACCCAGTGGGATCTCTTCACCAGTTTTCCTCGTTGTATGCTTCTAATAATTTTGCAATGGGCGACCACATTTCACAATGCCTCATGTTATTGCATACATTCGTGCTTCATCCCAATAGTTAAATTGCGTGTAAAAAATAATTTCATTTGATGAAATGATTTTTAAAGCTAGATTGCTTCCTCTAATGGCAAGCATTGACCAAGGCTAACCACCTAATTACACTCATTGTAATCAATATACATAATTTCTATGAATGATTCTGCATGTGTTTTCTAAGTACATGGCTCATTATATGATGATTTATTTACCTCATAACCGAGATACCTAGCCTTAGAAACAAATATACTATATGAGAGAAGCTAGTTTTCCTTGATCTATTCATATTCGTAAAAAGGCATTCTTAATGAAGAAAGCTCGCAATCCGTGAAAAAATGTTCACTGAAAATACCTAATTCTTACATTTTTCAGGGAACTGAATCCAAATATGATACTTAAAAAAACTGTATCACCCACCATTCTTTTATATTTTATAAACAAACATAATAAATTAACCGATTTTTACAAAATTTAACAGCTTTTAGCAGATTTCCCTTAGGGGAAATCAGCTATTGAGGTCGTACTCATGACGCGAGTTTTGAAAAATTTACTCAAATGTCCATCGATCCTACCCAGGAGATGACGAAAATGAGGTCCGTTCAAAATTATATATATATATATATATATATCTATATATATATATATAAATATATATATATATATATATATCTATATATATATATATAAATATATATATATATATATATATATATATATATATATATATATATATATATAGATATATATTTGTCAGTTAACGCTCTAGCGGTCGCAATTTTTGTTTAATCGTTACCAAACTTCATATTTAAGCGTTTTACGTAAAAAGAGAGATCATGTTTGTTAATGGCTGAAATCGGACCAGTGGGAGGGGGGGTTTAGAGGGGGGGATTTTTGAAAATTCAAAATATCTCCGTTACTATACGTCGGATCGAAAAATATTATAGAATCAATCTTATTGCAAATTAAATTTACTATAAATATTGTTATACACATTTATTCTCTATCTTGAATATTAACTGAGATATTTGCATTTGTATTCTGCATGTGCTCGGCAGCAGTGGCTATGTTCGGACTTTCCGCCGTGAGCTCTGGCGGCCGTTTTTGTAATTATTCGTCCCTCTCGTGAATAGGTTTAGAGGTTACTTACTACTACAGCTGTTATTAGGCAGATTTCTCTATTGTAAAACCACGTGGGAAATCTGCTTAGTTTACGCAGCCCCTGCGTGACGGACTTTTATAGATTTTAAATCATTTGAAAAAGTAGGTGTGATGGATATAACACCTACTTTTTCAAAGTGGCGGGTTCGATTCCCGCCTGGACAGTAGAAATTTATTTAGTGGTGGACTCATTAAATAATCTCCTTAGGACCTGGCTAGAAAAGGGTGGTAACCTGTAGGTAACCCGTCCCGATTAGCCATAGTAACATAAAGTGGACTTAAATAATAATATACAAACAAAGGTCGTTAGTAGCACTGCTAATTCGTTTTGGCTGAATAGGCCAGTGAGTTAAAACATGGCCAGAAGAACATTCTGAGCAAATGCCTTGTAGATCTAAAAAAGGCCGTCGCGCAGGGGCTGCGTGAACTAAGCAGATTTCCCTCCAGAAGTTTAACAATAGATAAATCTACATACTGGTAACAAAACATCAACGTAAATATTAAGTGAATAAATACAGACGGTAATAAGAAATCTTTAGGTTTTTTAAGTTTGCAAGTGTCTCATGAAAACAATATTTGGTATTTAATCTTCGATTTAAGTGGATTATTGTTTACGGAACATGAGAAGAAATGGGGTTTCCTCATGGCTGAAAACAGAAAAATGGAAATATCTCCGTTAATATTCAAGATAAAGAATAAATGTATATAACAATATTTATAGTACGTTTAATTTGCAATAAGATTGATCCTAAACACTTTCTTGGCCCGACGTATAGTAGCTACCCCCCCCCCTAGTTAGATTTCAGCCATTAACGAAATTGATCTTTCTATTTACATAAAGCGACTAAATATCCAGTTAACAGTCAAACAATAATTGTACCGCAAGAGCGGCAACAGAAAAATATATAGATGGATATATATATATATATATATATATATATATATATATATATATATATATATTTATAAGACAATTTTGAACGGACCTCATTTTTGTCATCTACTAGGCAGGATCGATGGACATTCGATGACAAATTTCGAAAATCGCGTCATGATTTCGACTTCAACGGCTGATTTCCCTCAAGGGAAGTCTTCTAAAACGTGCTCTTACTACCTTTACAAATAAAGTTAGATCAAAAGAAGTTTGTAAAGACTTTGCCTAAAAATGGACTATGTTTCAAGAACCTCTGCCAACAGTTTCCTCACCTTTCAGACGCTAAACTCAAAGAAGACGTCTTTGTCGGATCTGACATTAGAACATTGATTTTTCACGCTAACATTGAATCCACAATGACCTTAAATGAGAAAGAAGCATGGGTATCATTCAAGCCCAGCCGTTCTTGGGAAATGAAAAACACCCAGAATACATTTCTATTGTAGCTTTTGTGTTAAATGAGTTAAAAATGTAGAGTGTGATGTACTTGAAAGTCCACTTTTAGCCAATTTTTCTTAAGGGCTACTAAGGTCGTACTCGGAGAGGATTTTCGAAGAATGTCCATCGATCCTACCTAGATGACGAAAATGAGGCCTGTTCCACATTTTAGCAAATATCCCTTAGGGAAAACCAGCTATTGAGGTAGTACTCATGACGCGATTTTAGACATTTTTCTTCAAATGTCCATCGATTCTACCCAGGAGATGACGAAAATGAGGCCTGTTCAAAACTGAATATATATATTTGTTTTATATATAATCGTTTTATACAAAAAGACAGATCAAGTTCGTTAACGGTTGAAATCGGACCAGGGGGAGGTAGAGTTTAGAGGAGGGTAATTTCAAAAATTCTTAATATTTCTGTTATTATGCGTCGGATCAAAACATTATGTAGAACCATTCTTATTTCAAATTTAATATTCTATAAATGTTGTTATTTACATTTTTTTAATCTTGATTATTAACTGAGATATTTGAATTTTTTAGTTTTCGGTCTTCAGTAAACTCTTACTCCTACTCATTTCATATTAACAATATTCTATTCTTTTATGAAGCATTTTATTTGAAGCTTAAATACCAAATATTGTTCTCATTGAAAATTTAATTTTTGATACAAATGATAAAAAACGTAACGCACGTGGGAAGTCTGCTTAGTTAACGCAGCCCCTGCGTGACGGACTTTTTCATCATCTCCTGGTAAGATCGATGGGCATTTGAGGAAATCGTTCGAAAACTGCGTCATGAGTACGACCTCAATAGTTGATTTCCCTTAAGGGAAGCCTATTAATAAACTAAAGTATACGACAATACTCGTATTCTCTGTTACACACGATTTTCAAAAACGTCCTCCAATGCCCATCGATCCTGCCCATGGAATGACGAAAATGAAGTCCGTTCAAAAATATATGTGTGTGTGTTTCCGCTTTAGTTGTCGTAATTTTTGTATTACCGTTACCAAACTCGATATATAAGTGTATTATGTAAAAGTTCAAGTTTATCAACGGCTAAAATGGGACCAGAGGACGGGGATATAGAGGGATTTTAAAAATTCGAAATATCTTCGTCATTATACGCCAGATCGAAAAAATTATACATAACCAGTATTATTGTTAATTGTATTACCTATAAATGTTGTTATATACATATATTTTCTATGTCATGAATATTAACAGAGATACATATTTGTTTTTTTTAATTTTCACCCTTAAGGTAACCCCCACTACCTACTCATGCCATATTAACAATAAGCTGTTATCATGAACTACTTTATTTAAAGCTTATATACCAAATATTGCTTTCATGCGGCTTTTATTATGAGAGATTTTCTTCGAAGAGAGTCAAGTGCATAGTGGGATTTGTTTTATATTTTTTAAAAGATTCCTTTGATTTTGACTTCTCAATGAAAAATGTTCTTATCATATTTTTAGATGTATTATTGTTTGGTTGTTTCACTTAATGTTTCTTTAAACAGGTCAGTATATACCAGGATCGTTTTATTTCTAGATGAAACATGAAAATTACAAGCACTATAAATGATTTTTTACGACTTACTGGACACGGGACGACAGCATCATATTTATTTCAGTGATAGCAAATATAGACCATATGTATTTCACAGATAGTAAATATAGATCATATTTATTTCACGATAGTAAATATAGACCATATGTATTTCACAGATAGTAAATATAGGTCATATTTATTTCAGTGATAGTAAATATAGATCAAATTTATTTCACAAATAGTAAATATAGGCCATATTTATTTCACAGATAGTAAATATAGGTCATATTTATTTCAGTGATAGTAAATATAGATCAAATTTATTTCACAAATAGTAAATATAGGCCATATTTATTTCACAGATAGTAAATATAGGTCATATTTATTTCAGTGATAGTAAATATAGATCAAATTTATTTCACAAATAGTAAATATAGGCCATATTTATTTCACAGATTGTAAATATAGGTCATATTTATTTCACGGATAGTAAGTATATATCGTAATTATTTCATATACCTATAGTGAATATAGATCATATTTACACAGATTCAAAATTCTAAACAACGCTTGTCCATGTGATAACACTAGTGAACAGGCAATAGTGTACTTTCTATACTTGCACACTCCCAACACAAATACGAAAAGCAATGCAAGAAAAACTCAAAAATTAATGAAACGTGATCACTCGTTCGAAAACAATTTCTCAATAACTGTCCAAATGTTCATTTATAAAGTTCCCAAAAGAATTATTTCAGACTATTTACGTGTTAGACAATATATTCAATGTAAAATCTATGTCTTAACATGCAGTATTGCTTGTAAACTGAAGAATTAATATAATAGGCATGAAGGAATGACGACTTAAGGATAAGTGATTTTACTTTCTAACAGAAAATTTCTATTTGAGATTGCTTCGGTTTTTATGGTTTTAGCTTTACGAATTTGTTTAAATTTCTTGTTAACATTACCTATGTCTTAAAATTTGATGATAGAATGTTAGTATCAATAAAGTTTCCATGAGACTAGTATCCATCCTTTTTATAAATTTCAATTAAAAACAAATATTTATATTGACGCCTATGTTAAGCGACACAAATAGGTGGTACATAAATATTTCAGATGTATAATCATATTAGTTCGTTAGAAGAAAAAAAAGAGAAACTTACAAGATCATCTGCCACAATCAAAATAATGTTCGGTTTTTTAAATAGAGTCACAGGTTCACAAAAACACAGGGGGAGGAGGTAGAAAAAACTGACAAGCACTGAAACTGGCACCATGGCTCAAATATGCTGCCTTTCGCCAGTAAGCAGCGACGGGTTATTATAGAATATCCAATAACTATCCCCACCAATGCAGATAATGAGCCTAGAAGGTTGGTTCTAGAACCCGTCACATTTACCAATTCCTTACTTGGTAGCTCTTATGAGGAAAAGGGATCCGTCCCAAATACGCTTGAAGAAGCACATGTTCGGTCTACTTTAGATAAACCTGTAATTACTTTTATAGTTTTAACTTACTACCTGATTCCATTTGTGTTCATTAAAGTAGCTGAACTATGGACATAATTTGTTTCCTAAGCCCTTACAATTCGCGAACTCTTAGAGAGTAATCATTTAGATCTCTTAAAGAAATGTGCAGAGGGCGCATATGCCCGAGTACTTGGGAAGTTTTTCGATCAATTCTACTCATTAAGCACAAATTTGTTCTCCGTTCTTCCCTGTAAACGAAAATCCTGACCATTTTGTACACCTGAGAGAATTTGCTAAGTTCAGATTCATTTCATGGGACAGTTAAGCCTTTCAGATCATAACTCAAATTGCATTATTTTAAGGAAAACACAATAGGCTTAGCATGGTCTGTTTTTAGTACAGACAGAAGTTACAATTTTATATATATACTAGCTCAGATACCCGGTTTCGCTCGGGAATTCATTTGAGGCTGAATGGTGATGGTATATTTTTGGCAAGGCTTTACTTTGCACAATATTTTGACATTTACCCGTCCCAGTGTTTAGGGTTAACACCCGTTTCTGTGGATTTCTTAATAATAAAATTAATTTTTTATTAAGACTTCACTGTCCTGCATATTGCCATATTTCCCGTTTCATTATGCATTATGCATAGCTTTGAATTATTAAGGAGAAAATATTGACATACATTTGAATTTTTTCAGGTGAGGTACCTGGTAGTTCATATTGAAAAGAATTGTTGAGAAAATTTCTCTAAATAACAAAATAAACAACTTTTGCCATGTGCATATTTGCAGAAAACCCAATAGAAAACGAAATACCGCTGTTTTTTATTTCAGACCTCCCTTACAACCCCCACTCCTGCCCGTCCCTAGAAATGTTGGTATGGCTTGTTATAATGAAAGCGTTAGTGCTAATACACTTACCGAGTTTGGTTTAATCCGGTTGAGTCTTTAGTGCCAAATAAAATTGTGGACTCCCACTATAGTTTTAGCGTATAACTCATTTATACTTCCGTATACGGCAAAAGTGTATATAACAAACGTTACTCTAAATTACAAAATAAACAACTTTTGTTATGTGCATATTTGCTGAAAAAGCAATAGGAAACGAAATATCGCTATTTTTAATTTCAGGCCTCCCTTATAACCCCCACCTGTTCGTCTTAGAGAATATTAATATAGCCTAAAGTCTAAGTTGTGCTAGTAGTAATATACATACCAGGTTTCATAAAATTCGGTTCAGCCGTTTATGCGTGAAAATTAACAAACAAACAAACAATTAAACAAAACAACAAAATGTAGTTATGGTGTCTATGACATGTGAAACGAAAAGTTATCGTGAAATTTCGCGAAAAAAATCAATGTACAGACAGAGGTTACAATTTTATATATATACTAGCCCGGGTATCTGAGCTAGTGTATATATGTGTGTATATATATATATATATACATATATATGTGTGTGTGTATATAGATAGATATAATTTTGAACGGACCTCATTTTTGTCATCTCCTGGGTAGGATCGATGGACATTTGAAGAATATTTTCGAATACCGCGTCATGAGTACGACCTCCATAGCTGATTTCCCTTTTGGGAAATCTGCTAAAATTAAATCGGAAGAGAATGGCTGCTGGGTCAGTACTTTATTGATTTGCTAAATATAGGGAGTGACTACTTGGTGTCCCATTCGATGGAAGGCTTCAGTAATGAGGATATTGAGGGAGCAATGCCACCTGATAGGAAATCGTCCGGTCTCTGAAAACATCAAGGTCTGACGAAATCTCTCGCAATTTCAAAAGCATGCAGAAGATAGGAGTTTTAAGGAGTGACTTTTGATATGTTGGCAAAAGATAAAAAATGAGAATATTTTTATAGCCTAAAGTCTAAGTTGGGTTAGTAGTAATATACATACCAAGTTTCATAAAATCCGGTTCAGCCGTTTATGCGTGAAAAGGTAACAAACAAACAGACACGAAAGAAACAAAATGCAGTTATGGTGTCTATGACATGTGAAACGAAAAGTTATCGTGAAATTTCGCAAAAAAAAATCAATGTACAGACAGAGGTTACAATTTTATATATATATATATATATATATATATATATATATATATATATAAATATATAAAATTGTAACCACTGACTGTACATTGATTTTTTTCTCGAAATTTCACGATAACTTTTCGTTTCACATGTCATACTAATGTGTATTAACAATGTGGCCTTCATTATAATAAGCCATACCAACATTTCTAGGGACGGGCAGGAGTGGGGGTTATAAGCGAAGCCTGAAATTAAAAATAGCGATATTTCGTTTCGTATTGGTTTTTCCGCAAATATAAACATAACAAAAGTTGTTTATTTTGTTATTTGGAGTGACTTTTGTTATATACACTTTTGTCATATACCTAAGTATAAATGAGTTATACGTTAAAACTTTAGCGGGCACTAACGGGTGAACCGAACTTAACAAAACTCGGTATGTCAATTAGCATTACTTCCATGATTATAAGTTATATTAAAATTTTTAGGTTCGAACGGGCGGGGGGTTGTAAGGGAGGCCTGAAATAAAAATTCACCATAGTTACAGGTATAAGAGACGGGAAATATAAAAATATCGAAGACTGTGAAGAATTATCGAACAAATAATTCTATTATTAGCAAATCACCGGCAACGACGGGTATCAATCCTGGGACGGGATTATATCAACACTGGGACGGGCAAATGTCAAAATATTGTGCAAAGTAAAGCCTGCTAAAAAATACCATCACCATTCAGCCTCAAATGAATTCCCGGGCGAAGCCGGGTATCTGAGCTAGTATATATATATATATATATATATATATATATATATATATATATATATATACATATATATATATATATAGATTGTAACCTCTGTCTGTACATTGATTTTTTTCGCAAAATTTCTCGGTAACTTTTCGTTTCATATGTCATAGACACCATAACTGCATTTTGTTTCTTTCGTGTCTGTTTGTTTATTTGTTTGTTACCTTTTCACGCATAAACGGCTGAACCGAATTTTATGAAACTTGGTATGTATATTAGTACTAACCCAACTTAGACTTTAGGCTATATTAAAATTCTCTGAGATGAACAGGAGTGGGGGTTATAGGGGAGGCCTGAAATTAAAAATAGCGATATTTCGTTTCCTATTGGTTTTTCGTCAAATATGAACATAACAAAAGTTGTTTATTTTGTTATTTAGAGTAACTTTTGTTATATACACTTTTTTCATATACCGATTTATAAACGAGATATACGCTAAAACCTACAGCGGAAGTGAACAATTTTATTTGGGACAAAAGACCCAACCGAAATAAATAAAACTCGGTATGTGTATTAGCACTAACGCTTTCATTATAACAAGCTACACCAACATTTCTAGGAACGGGCAGGAGTGGGGGTTATAAGGGAAGCCTGAAATTAAAAATAGCGATATTTCGTTTCCTATTGGTTTTTCGGCAAATATAAACATAACAAAAGTTGTTTATTTTGTTATTTAGAGTAACTTTTGTTATATACACTTTTTTCGTATACCGAATTATAAACGAGATATACGCTAAAACCTATAGCGGAAGTGAACAATTTTATTTGACACAAAAGACTCAACCGAACTAAACCAAACTCGGTATGTGAATTAGCACTAACGCTATCTTATAATAAGCCATACTACCATTTCTACGGACGGGCAGGAGTGGGGGTTATATGGGAGGCCTGAAATTAAAAATAGCGATATTTCGTTTCCTATTGCTTATTCAGCAAATATGCCTATAAAAAAAGTTGTTTATTTTGTTATTTACAGTAACTTTTGTTATATACACTTTTGCCGTATACGGAAGTATAAATGAGTTATACACTAAAAACTATAGGGGGAGTCCACAATTTTATTTGGGACAAAAGACCCAACCGAAATTAATAAAACTCGGTATGTGAATTAGCACTAACGCCTTCCTTATAATAAGCCATACTAACATTTCTAGGGACGGGCAGGAGTGGGGGTTAAAAGGAAGCCTGAATTTAAAAATAGCGGTATTTCGTTTCTTATTGCATTTTCTGCATATATGCACATGACACAAGTTGTTTATTTTGTTATTTAGAGTAACTTTTGTCATATTCATTTTTGTCTTTTAACAAAGTATAACCAAGATATACACTATAAACTAAAACGGGAGTCAACGAGTAAACCGAACTTAAAAAAACTCGGTATGTCAATTAGCATTAATTCTTCCATTATTATAAGCTATATTAAAATGTTTAGGTTAGAACGGGAGTGGGGGTTATAAGGGAGGCCTGAAATAAAAATTCGCGATATTTCATTGTCTATTTGTCTACGGGAAATATGACAATTTGGAGGACAGTGAAGACTTACATAAAATATTAATTTTATTATTAACAAATGCCAACAACGGGAATTAACCCTAAACACTGGGACGGGTAAATGTCAAAATATTGTGCAAATTAAAGCCTTTCCAAAAAAATACCATCACCATTCAGCCTCAAATCAATTCCCGGGCGAAGCCGGGTATCTGAGCTAGTATATATATAAATATATATATATATATATATATATATATATATATATATATTAGTTTTGAACTGACCTCATTTTCATCATCTTAGGATCGATGGGAATTTGAGAATTTTTTTTGAAAATCGCATCATGAGTACAACCTCAAAATTTAACGTTGGTTTTATCCTAAAAATGTGAAGAACAAATTATGTTTAGAGTATGGTTTCTTAAAATGTTGTTTGGGTTGATGAATTTAAAAATGTTGACTTCCGACCACCAAATAGAATTTAGTTCAGTTAGAGGTGATTTACTCAGAAATTAAAGCATACATTCCTCACTTCCCTATTATTGGCTTTATATAAAATAAAAAAAAAAAAATTATATTTCAAATATACTGGTCAAAAATGAATAGGGATATTGGTTATTTGTCTTATCCTATTAATTTTAATTAAATCGATCTTAATTAAATTTCTTTTTTATGGGGGAAAAAGACAATAACTTCTAATAAATATTAATAATAAAATTTATTATTTAAATTATTTATTATTTAAAATTTATTATTAAATTATTTATTTAATATTTATTTTTCAGTAGGCATTTAAAGTTATTTTGTGGCAAGGAAGTCAAAATTATTATGCTTCACGCTTAAAACGGATAATGCTGTACATAAAGTATGTTATAATGACTGTATGTAAATTTTCATTTCGTTAGGGTTTATTTATTGCTGTAATTAATCCTAATGTTCTTATTTCGATCAGGAACTATTTTTATTTCAATCAAACTTATCAGTTATTGTTGACATTAATACTTCAATATTCATCCACTCTCTCCATTTTATTTCACATGTGTAACAAGTGAATGATCACAAAAAAAAAATGAGATGAAGTATTTTTTTAAAGTGATGAAAATTAAGAAATTATTTAGCGAATAAATATAAATATTAAAGAGGCAGAGCTTTTTCCCAGCACTCACCCCATCATAAGAACCCTGATGGCAAAGACATATAATTAGAGAGCCATATAAAGTTCATTATACAAGTATAAAAGTCCGTCACGCAGGGGCTGCGTAAACTAAGCAGATTTCTCTTGTGAAGTTTAGTAATAGATAAATATACATACTGGTAACACAACACCACCCTGAATAAATACAAACGGAAATAAGAAATGTTTCATCCAATTTCTATAACCTGCCGACAGGAAGCGTTAGATTAGAAATATAAAGAAACGGTCTGCCCGCCTCACATCGGAAAGAAAAACAATTACTGAAATATTTTAGAATATAACATATTAATTTTATTGAGAACTATTCACTATATCTAGTACTGTAATTAATAATGAGCAGAATAATTTTTATCTTAATCAATCAAATTTTTAGTATGGTGTATGAACATGAGTAGAAATGGCGGTTTGCTGATGGCTGAAAAATGCAAATATCTCGGTTAATATTCAAGACAGAGGATAAATGTATATAACTATATTTATAGTAAATTTAATTTGCAATAAGATTGATTCTGTACAATATATCAATCCGGTGTATAGTAATGGAGATATTTCGAATTTTCAAAAATCCTCCCCTCTAAACCCCCCTCCCTCCCACTGGTCCGATTTCAGCCGTTAACAAACTTGATCCTTCTTTTTACATAAAACGACTAAATATTGAGTTTGGTAACGATCAAACCAAAATTATGACCACTAGAGAGGTAACAGACAAATATGTATATATATATATATATATATATATATATATATATATATATATATATATAGTTTTGAACGGACCTCATTTTCGTCATCTACTAGGTAGGATCGATGGACATTTGAAGAAAAATTTCGAAAATTCCGTCATGAGAACAACCTAAATAGCTGATTTCCCTGAAGGGAAACCTGCTAAAAGGAGAGGAATAGAGAGAGTATTTGTCTTAGATTTTACTTCAATCAGTTTATATTGTGTAATTATACCTCAAAGAACCTCTTCCCATCTCAAACGATTCTTTTACTTGTATTTTCAATTAACTGATTATATTTGAATAGAAAAAAATAACTCTTACGGATTGTTTGTTCCTTATCTATCACTAGCATCTTCTGAATGATTATTTTTATTCCAAATTTGATTTTTGACAACTTATACTTATTTGGTTTGGTACAATTGGCATACGTAATCTTGCTCCCTTTTGCACTTCTGGTGATTTCTGTTTATTCTATATTTACCAATGTTTGTACAGATTCACTTTCTGATTCTTTTCCCTTTTTTTTATTTGTATCTTTTGAAAGGATTAAAATTAAATTTATTGGTGCCAAAATAGGCATAGAATTGATTTCTTTTCGACTTAGTTCCACATCTCATTTCAAATTAAATATAAGGTTTTGTTTATTACTTTGCTGCAACTGCACAAATTACAAGCATTCCTTCTTCTACTCGAAAAAGAAATTAGTTAGGCATACTTACTATTTTGGCAGTTAAACATTAAATGGCTATATTTACATCACCATTGATATTTCTTAAAACTTTTTGGGAGACAAATTAAAATTTTAAATTACTGAATAAAACTTACTGGATTATCTCTTGAAAATTATTCCCTCAAAGTGTTAACAAAATTGAAGGAAAATCAAAATTAACTTGAGCTAATCATCGTTTATATTATGTTGCCATCAGTACTAAGGGGTTAGTAGTTGTGACAAACTGAACAAATGGAAATTAAATGGCTGAATCATAACACTACTTCTAAAAGTAAATGAAAGAGGGGAGTAACAAAAATCATTCTTTATTTTTATCATAGTTACAAAACATGAAAAGGATGATTGAAAGAGAATGGTTATGTAAATCTACTTGATAACTAGCCCAAGTCTGACCCTGCATCTCCACTTCCTGCATCCTCAGAGCTGCGTTCACTACTGCATTCATCTTCATTCTCATCTGCATCGCCTCCTCTCTCCTCACCAGACTCCTCATCACTGCTAGATTCATCACTACTCTCTGACTCATCATCAAGAGCCTCACCCGTATAGTACAAAACAGCATGGGGAATAAGCTTCTCACGCATGAAGCTACCAACTTCAAAGTCTAAGTCTTGACAAGACTGCATCTCTTCAAACTGGAGTGCATCAGAAGGATCTTCCGGCAGCTCTATTGGGTTGAAAAAGTTAAAAAATGAGTCGTTCTTAACTGTTTTCAGTACTGTTCTAACTTGTGAACCTTTTGTCTTATGTCTCTGTTTCTTCTGGATTGTCTTCACGGTCACATCCATTCCCTTTTGCCAATCAATAGTGCACCCCTTGGCCTTTACTATTTCAGGTCCTTCAAACATCCAAGGTGTTGTCTGATCTGGCATACATTTCATCTCGTACTCCTTGGTAAGAACTTTGTTTGAGAAGTATGGGTTAGGTGCAAAGTAGAAAGAGAGGGTGAACCCCATCGGATCGGATTCCTTTAGACTGACCTTGATATCGGTAAGATGCCTGAGGATAGGTTCATCATGTGGATACACCATTTCACTTGTGAGTTCTACGTTCTTTAGAACTGTGAGCCAGAATTCGGGGATCCCTGTAGCTCCAGCCTCAATCTGTTTTGTGATACTAAGCCTACTTCGGAGTTCCTTTACTGTTGGATCATCATCATCTGGGGTTTCATATCCTTCATTGAAGTCGCAGTCTTCATCAGTGGGCTCCACAGTCCCTTTTACTATGTTTTCCCTTTTAGCAAAACCTTGTGAATACATATTTATATATCTGGAAAGAAAATGATTTCAATAGATTTGTTTAAACCATAAATTTACTAAAATTATTCTCCTAAGTCAATATAAAACTAAAAAACACAGCAGGAGGATAAAAACTCATCGAGAATAAAGACTATTAGTTTTAAAACAATCTTTCACAGTAAAAATCTTAAGTAGAGTTTCAATGCATGCAAATGTAACAGCATATTTCCTTCCTGATAAATGAAATGTCTTCTTGGATCTGTCTATTTTTATGTAATCCCATTATTTTCACAGGCTGATTTAAAAAATGGTACTCATGAGTAACTATAAGAGGTTTACTCCCAGCCAGGGCTGTTTTCTAAATTAGCCTGAATATGATGTGATAATGCCAAAACTAATAGCAAACTATATAAATTATCAGCCAAACAATCTCTCATTGATACTGTTCTGTAGAAGAAGAGGTGTCTAGTTAAGATGTTGAGATTATGAATGTACTGTAATGATATGCTAACTATAAGTATCACCCAAAAAATACTCCATTGGGAAGGTGAGTAAAGTGATAATGAAATTTTCACAGATGAAAGAGTTTTAAAAACGAACGTCAAAATATTTTAATAGTCTGACCAATTTCTAATTGACTTAAAGACATAATATAGGATTAAAATGAAATTTTCAATCCTTCAATTAAAGTTGTAATGGAGATATAATTTGAAATGAGGAATTGTTGATTTAATGTAAAAGAATTCTTCAATCCCAGCTTCCTGTTTGCATTTAAAAGAAAATAAATTTTATTTGGAGACACGTATCCCTTTTAATAAACTTAAAAAAAAAAAAAAAAAAAAAAAAATGATGAGATTATCTTCATCAGTAATTCATTCAATAAAAAATAACACTGATTTAACTCAAAAGGACATATAATAAACTCATATATTAAAAGATAAAAAATAAAATTATTTCACCATACGAGTGAACTTTCTGTTGTAGAGAAAGTCAATTGAAGAAAATCAATTATTATCATTCATTACAAGATTTTAATGAAGGAAAACGTTGAATTTATAAAGTAAAGGAATTTCAAAGACTTGATGGTTGAAAGAAGATTAGCGGAAGGCAATAAGTCAGAAGTGGAATAGGATTGGAAACTTTGGTTGAATACTAATTTTTAAGGATTATGTGAGAATAATACTCATTTAATTCATGGTAATACTGTTAGAATATGTCCACCAATGATTTATTAATATTCATTCAAAAAATTAAAAATAAACAAAAAAAAACCATAAACAGATTCCTATTGCTTGGACCAAACCTATTTAAACATAGTCAGTAATCAAACCCACTTAAATGAATATACTAAGATCTGGGCCTCCATAAATTCTGAAATATTTTCAGAGAAACAAATAAGCCTGACCAGATTCATGTATATCCAAGTAAAAAGTTATTTGGTCCGTCAGAGGATTCAAAGTGTGTGTTTTGAATTCTCGAAGGATCAAGGACCGGAAAGAAGTATGGGTCCACTTTCTATATTATTCCCCAAACCTTGTTTCTATATATTTTCCTTAAAAATTATAGTATATATAGGTGACCTCTTTACTGAGCAAAGTCACTCTTAGGAAAACTCATGACTATTATTTACTAGCAGTCATAGATAGTACTGTTAATTTGCAAAATGTTATTGAAAAAATACAGAGATTGTTATCCCACGCACTTCTATAATGTCAGAATATTTTAAGCCTAATGAGAGCTACAGAAAAAGCCAGCAATAAATTTTAAAACTGTTGAGAGTGAACTAATCGAATGATTTCATAAATTCTGAAAATGGGTAGCACTCTCTGACATAGCTACCAACACGGCTGAAAAATAATTGAAATATGATTGACTAACATCTTAGTGAATTTCTATGGTGCCACAGGAAGATCAAAGATCTATTCAAATTGATTACGGAATGCAAAGAAGTATAATGCAAGCACAATAGTAATCATTATTGTTTTCTTTTTATTTTACTTATGGTAGTCATGTTGTAAGAAGCTGAAATGTCTTTTTTTAAATGTTTTACACTGGTATGCACCATGTTTATTTTGAAGTTTTTAAACGCTTAAACGTATCATTGAGCAATTTCCAGTCTATATTGAATTATGTCCATTTTATCAAACTATGGCGAATCGAGATGGGTTCTCTAGAGGTGGCAACCTTTTTTTTAGCTAGTGAGGAACTAAGGATTTTATTTAATAAATAAATTCCTATTGTCCAATTGGGAATCGGACCTACGACTCTAGAATTCAGCCAACCATTTCCAAAATGTTT
Organism: Riptortus pedestris; assembly: GCA_019009955.1. Taxonomy (NCBI): domain Eukaryota; kingdom Metazoa; phylum Arthropoda; class Insecta; order Hemiptera; family Alydidae; genus Riptortus; species Riptortus pedestris. The sequence goes on along the minus strand of CM032232.1, from coordinate 47,207,227 downwards.
TCTCATAGGACAGTGTTTTATGTAGAATTTATATAAACTTACAAAGTATTGATTCTTTTTGATGAAATTTTGATGCATTTGCTCAATTTCTTGGCAGTATAATGTGGAATCAATTGTTTTTCGACCCCAGGAATTGAGCTTTTTCACCTTTCCAATGGTTTTTAAATGCCTGGAGACCGTCATATGACTTGTGCCTAGCTCTGACGTAAGTTCTCTGACTGTTTTATGAGTGTCTTCTTCAACAGCTTTTTTAAGATCTTTGTCCTGTACTGATGAGTGAGGTCGTCCACGGGGCTGATTTTCTAAAGTCGTATCTCCTGAAGAAAATTTTGAAAGCCAACGACGAATAGTTCTTTCATTAGCACTTCCTTCGCCAAACGCATGATTAATATTCCTTGCTGACTGGGCCGCGGAATGACCAAGTTTATACTCGTAAAAGAAAATTATCCGGAAATCGCATGTTTCCATGTTCCCGATTGATATTAAACTAAAATATGTAAGCCTACTTGGGACAAAAACAAACATAGCTTGCGACTAGAGGATTAACAAATGTTTATTATAGATGGTAAATATTTTGCTTGGAATCAACACACAACGTTTTAATCCTTTATAAAGATTAGGGTTTAAAAAATCGGACACTTCATGTGTTACAACCCAATAAAATGACAGCTGAAGATACAAATAACTGGCACTCCTAAAGAATTAAGACCAAAAATTTACAAAGGTTTTACAAGGTTTTCCTAGTAGGAAATGACCATTTTTTTTTTTTTTTTTTTTTTTTTTTTTTTTTTTTTTTTTTTAGGTTTTATAATATAGGGCTCATTGGCTCACAAACATGACTATAATACTTGGCTCTTCTTTGACTTGACTTGTTTAATTTCCACTAGGCACTAGAACCAAGACTCCCCACATTAAATACTTAGTACACTTTCCTGGCTAGAAGTGGTAACAGATAATTAGTTCTAATTAGCCTAGAAGTATAAAGTAGATAACTTAATAGGCCGAGGTTAACCAAGTGTGGTAACGCATTGGTGTTAATATTCTTGGATAACTTCAAGTCTTGGATTTTATGGCCACTGGAATTGATTTGGAGACAGACTCAATATATAAGACCTTTAGTCTCACCCTGGCCAGATAAGAGTGGCAACCTTCAGCTAACCCATTCAAGTGAATAGACATTAAATATATCTCTTCTTTTTAAGTATAATATTACTATTATATAATAAGTAATATAATTATATTTGGGTTTTATATATTTATATATAATATAAATATATAAAACATAAGTATTTTATGTATTTATTATATTATATAAGTATATATAAAATTTATATTATTATATTATAGGAAGTATTAGGAATATTTACAAAAATTATGTTCATTATGTAACACATATTATGCAACAATTACTGATAATAATTTTCAAACAGATGCGATTAAATGGAAGACACACTTTCTGAATTTCACAGCATGAAACCAAACTAAACTTAGATTAATCAGTTTTTATAGAATTTAGTTAGGATTAAATACTATTATACTAATCAGACGAATCCAACTGCTAACAGTTTTTCCAAATCTCAGATTTTGTGGTATTGACATATTAAAAGAATAACAATAAAATATGAATAAAAAAACCTACTTGCATTCAAGTTTATGAACATCTTGAAAGAACTTTGCCTCGAGTAGTATAGTCTGGAATTGAATTTTTTTTAGTGCTCGGATTCTTCTCCGAACTTGTGGCGGGAGAAGGCTATAAAGGGGTATCATCTTCCTATCTTCATCCTCCCCTCCTCCCACCTTCTCTTCTGCTTTATTTTCAACTGGTGTCATTTATATTTGGGGTCTGAAGAAATCAGAAAAAAAAAAATAACTTCTTAGTATTGTATTCAAGGAAAGTATTCTTTTGTGAACTCTATAACAAGACTATAAAATTGAATATCAATGTGAACATATGTTGCATAGAATATTAAAACTGATAAGGCAAAGGAAATTCATAACAATATGATTAACTTAAAAAATATATAGGTTAACATTTTGTTTTTCAACTGAGTTAGAAAAAATTTAAATTTTCCACCCCTAAAATATAATAGTTTCCGTTTAATGAAAGAGTTATGTCCATTTAAGTGTATGAATATATTAAAATATTTGCTTCTCTGATTCATTATTATTTGGAACTGATTCAATAAATAAAATGTTTAGGCCTACTCAGGCAGTAAAATGTGGTAACATTAGACTATCACTAATGAAGCATACCTTTAGTTATTTATTTAGGTGGACCTTAATTTATTAGCAACTTCCTTTATGGCAAAGCAGTTATCGAGATAATGCTCCAATTGCAAGTAAGGAAAATGAAGTCCATTAAATGGTAAGATGGTTTATTATTTTTAATTGCAAGCGTGTGTGTGCACGCTTTATTGTATATATACATATAATGATTTTTTTTTTACTTATTCTGTATTAACACATATTGTCATAGTAAATACTGTTTGCTATTACAATAATCAATGATTATTATTTTCAATAAGGTTCCGCCAAATTAAGGATATGTGAAAAAATAGTCCAGGGCTGCGTTAACTAAGTAGATTTCCCATGATTTGCATTTATTTCAAAATATAAATGTTTAATGAGAACATTATTTGGTATTTTACTTCAAATAAAGTCCTTCATAATATAACAGCTTATTGTTAATATGACAGGAGTAGGAGTGGGGGTTTACTGAAGGCTGAAAACTACAAAATGCAAATATCTCCGTTAATACTAAAAATATAGAATAAATAGCAATATTTATAGCACATTGTACTTGCAATAAAATTGGCTTTATACAATTTTTTGATCCGACTATAATAACGAAGATATTTCGAATTTTCAAAATTCTTCCCCCGTCCACTGGTTCGATTTCAGCCATTAACAAACTCGACCTTTAGATTAGTATGTGAAACACTTATATATCGAGTTTGGTTACAATCAAATACGAATTCCAATAGCTAGAGCGGTAACAGTAAGTGTATGTGTATACATTTATATATGTATGTGTATACACACACACACACACACACACATATATATATATATATATATATATATATATATATATATATAATTGTAACCTCTGTCTGTAGATTGATTTTTTTCATGAAATTTCACGATAACTTTTCGTTTCACATGTCATAGACACCATATCTGCATTTTGTTTCTTTCGTGTCTTTTGTTTGTTTGTTACCTTTTCACGCATAAACGGCTGAACCGAATTTTATAAAACTTGGTATGTATATTACTACTAACCCAATTTAGACTTTAGGCTATGTTTATATTCTCTGAGACGAACAGGAGTGGGGGTTATAAGGGAGGCCTGAAATTAAAAATAAGTGATATTTCGTTTCCTATTGGTTTTCTGGCAAACATGAACATGACAAAAGTTGTTTATTTTGTTATTAAGAGAATATTTTGTTATATACCCTATCGTCGTATACCGATGTATAAAGGCGTCATACGCTAAAAATTATAGCGGGAGTCAACAATTTTCTTTTGGCACAAAAGACTGAACCGAACTCAATATAAGTCGGTATGCGTATTAGCACTAATGCCTTTATTATAATAAGCTATACTAACATTTCTAGGGACGGGCAGGAGTGGGTGTTGTAAGGGAGGCTTGAAATTAAAAAAAGCGGCATTTTGTTTTCTATTGGTTTTTCTGCATATATGCACATGACACAAGTTGTTTATTTTGTTATTTAAAATAACTTCTGTTATATTCATTTCTGTCGTATAACAAAGTATAAACGAGATATACACGAAAAACTAGAGCGGGGGCCAACAATTTTGTTGGGCACTAACTATTGAACCGAACTTAAAAAAACTCGGAATGTGAATTAGCATTAATTCTTCCATGATTATAAGATATATTAAAATTTTTAGGTCCAAACGGGAGTGGGGGTTATAAGGGTGGCCCGAAATGAAAAAATGTGATATATCGATTCCAAATGGTTTTTCAACGATTTTCTATAAAAATACAATCATTAGTCAGTCAACGATGATTTCCCGGGCATTGCCGGGTATATTAGCTAGATCGTATATACAAAATACTTACATTATAGATAATATTTATTATAATAAATGCTATCCATGATTATGATTTGAATTATTCACGGTGTGTCAAACAGTGGAGAGGGAATGATTAGAGACTTATTTTCATTTATTCTTCAAACCTAAAATTTGTTTTCCATAAGTCGCCCAAGGGACCCTTACGGGGAAATGTGCGCCTAGACGGGAAGAGCAGTTCTACACATAGAAGCATTGCCAATAACAAAATAAAATCTTTCCGTCTCAAATGATTTCCCGAGCGAAGCCGGGTACCTTGGCTAGTATATATATATATATATATATATATATATATATATATATATATATATATATATATATATATATGTGTGTGTGTGTAATTTTGAACAGACCTCATTTTCGTCATGTCCTGGGTAGGATCGATGGACATTTGAGGAAATTTTTCGGAAATCGCATCATGAGTAGGACCTCAATAGCTGATTTCCCTTATTGGGAGTCCACATCATTTCCGAACCACCCTGACCCTCATCAAAGATTAGGTGACTTTGACCAGTAGTTTTTATTTATTTAATTATAGGCCAATACCTATGATGTCTATTAAACATATTAGAAAAATGGATTATCAAGTCATAATTTACTTTTAATATAGTTCATAAATATTTGAGCACTTAACCCACTCTAAGCTTGAAATAACCTGCGATTATTCTGTTGTCAATGTCATTTTTTGAAGTATTTTCATATTCAAATTCATCCAAAATTACAATGAATCAACTATTGTTCTGGTGCATAAACTATAAAAATAATCAGAAATAAAATTTGGTTAAGTTTTAAAGCACAACATTAGACAGGTGCTATACAAGCACTAAACACGTTAAATTTTCCTTCCGTTTTCACACTCATTTATAACAATTTGTTCCCATTGGTTTTTGAAAATACATTTATTATACTCAATTGACCATCCACAATACCTAGTACATTGTAAAGATGGCCCACAAATGTTATCAAAGAAAAGATTGAGCACGGTTAGACAAAATACCTCAATGACAATAACTAAAGTAGGCTCTTTAAAAAGTATTATTATTTTGTACAAAACTTACAATCATGTTGATGGTCCTGAGTCTGGGGCTTAGTTCATCTACCCATGGTTATCTTTAATAGGGTGATGACAAAGACTTTTCACCAATTTCTTTTTAATATTTCATTGTAGGTCTGCTATTTGTTTTTTCATTTTTAGTGTGGAATATATGTAATAAAAATAAAATACATTTAAACTTTATTAATTATTATATTAAACTTAACGCTTCTTAAATTGATTTATTTCATTAGTTATATTTATCTTCAATCAGGAGATCCCTCTCAAATGACTGTGTTAAAGATGCAGGTAAGTAAATAAATAATAAATTCATGGTGACTGCAAAATAATACGAAATAATTCGTGCATAGGTAAGCACCATTATTCTTTTAACAATGCAGTGACTCAAATAAACTTATTTGAATCATGGAGGTAGTATACATTAATTAACACTGTTGTACATTTTCAGACATAAATATCTAGTTTTCATATTAGAACACAACTTAATTCCTAAAACCAGAAGGTGTAGACTCCTCAACATTATTTGCCATCCAAGAGAGGTCATATGTTACATTTGTCTTCAGTTCTTACACAAATCAAAACACCTTAACTCCCTAAGCAAACATTCATTAAAAAGAAAATTCGAACTAACTGGTTCTTACATCAACACCCTTAATTCTTACCTGTATGCAATAATAGTTAAGAATTCTAACTACCAAAAAAAAAAAAAGAAACTTGCCTGCCTAATTACTGTTTATTAATTTACAAATTCATATGAAGAAAAAAATACACTAAATGCAAAACCATGCCAGAATAAATTGGACTCATAGTATGTCTTTTGTAATTCTACACATACAATTATGAAAAAAGAACCAGTAAAATATTTTTTTTAAATCAATTATAGTATCATAAATCATTTCACCGACATACTTAAAACATAGGAAAGGTCGTTTAAAAAAGTGTCCTTAAGGAAAGTAAGAAAATATCCCCCAAATGCTTTCCAAGCTACTTATTTGCCACCATCTGTTCTACCTTTTTCCCTGGAATAAGAAGCCTATGTAAACTTTCCACATTTTTACTAATTTAATTGCATTTTTTAATTTTCCACATGTCAATAATTGTATCACTTATCATCTCATGCCAAACTTAAATATGAAGCTGAGGTTGGTAGTAACCAACCTAATTAATTATAAGCATGAGTATAGGCTTATAATTTGTGGATAAACAAAAAAAAAAAAATTGAGAAAAAATAACAGCCTGCCATTAAGGCACTGCTTATATTGTGGCACCAGCTTGATGGATTTTTTTCCCTTTTCAATTACTTTATTTCCCTTTTAGAAAGAAAATGCACATCAACAATGCAGCGCATATTGTGAGTTTATTTAGAAATGGGTCTCCTTCAAAATTCAATATGTGAAATATAATGATTGCACATGAAAAATAATTTCGATTTACAGAGCTCTAGAAAGTTAAATGAGGCTTGCTCTTTGTGGTTGTATGAACTAATCATTTCTAGGGCCATTGACGATATTTTGGGAGTTATGGCAAAGGAATCCAAAATCTAGTTTTTTCCTAATTTAGTTAAGAATAATTCTCACCCCTTTATCTCTCGAAAACTGTGTTATTCTATCATTTAACTCTCTGGAGAAACGTTTTGAAAATGGTATAGCCTGCTTACCAAAGAAATCCTGCATGGCAAAACAACCGATATGCAATAACATCCTGTTAGCGTCTTTTGTTAAAAATTTTTATTCAGACAAACTGATGCCAGTAAGTTACAAATTGCCCGACAAATAAACCATTATGGCTGAGGTACTGTCCATCAATGTCAAGAATTTAATTTCATGGATGAGTTCCTTCCTAAATGAAGAAGTTTTCTGCAGAGGATTAAGTAAGCAGTGGTCAGACATTATCTAATCCTACAACCCCAATCAGCTGACCCACCCTAAACTGCCTATCAACATTAAGAGAAGGGGCGTAGCTATTTATTCCTATTAATGGGGGGGGGGGCACCCTACTCAAAAAGTGTGTGTATTGAAAAGCTTCTAGAAAGATTTTGTAGTGTTAGACTATTATTTATTTGAAGTATGTGTAAATCTAGTTTATTATTGATTAAAAGTCTTTTTTTTTTCTTTTTCTTTCATTATTATGATATAAATGGCATTAGAAACATATCAATATACCTATGCTGGAATTCGAACTAATACTCTTAAGGACTGACACTCGACCTATACTTTAACTTGATGCTATTTCATTAATATTTTATTTTTAAGAAATTTAAATTTTTATGGTAACACCAAAACCTTTAAAATATTAAAATCATTTAGTTACCACAGCAACACTGACCGTGAAGATTATGATTGAGTGGGCAGTATATTTGGTTTACCGGTACGAGTTAGTGTGAAGAATTTGTGCAGTATATTATTTTCATGATACCATTATGCATGGTGTAGTGTTGTATTTTTGTACTGACGCTGAAAAGCCTGAAGACATATTTTTTTTTGTTTTTCATCATTAGTAATTCAGATTTTAATCTCATTTGTAGGAAGTTTATTTTTACTGCTCAAAGTGTTCATTTGTTTTTGATCTTCTCCCTTAAAAATGATATTGATTAACAACTAAAGGTAGGTAAATTTTATTTTTAATTCTAGGATTACCCATTTTATATGTTTTAATGTTAATTGATTTTACTTTTTTATATGGTATAAAGTACTGTGATCTCGACATTGTAATGCGTGCTCAGGTGTTTGTGATTCAATTCTGAGAAATATTTCAAGCTATATTATATGGATTAACCTCGTTGATGAGTTGAAATACCATCTTTTGAACCCCCTCTAAATTTAAGACAAAATTAATACTACCACTAAATGGCCAATTCATGATCTACTCTCTATTTTGTTCAGTCACTCTCTTGAAATACTAGAGAAGAATTAGCCAGAGACGGCAAGTCGCAAGTGAAATTTTTGAATTTAAAATTTCTAGCTCCATTTTGCTGCAAACATTTTTTTAATGGCATTTAAAAAATTTCTCCTTTTAATATTTAAACTTAAATTATAGATGGGTGAGAAGATGAAACAACAGTAACCTTCATCTCCCCAGATGATTGGAAACGAGGGTTTAAAAACCTCATATTTCAAAGGTGGAAGCCAGACTGGTCGAAGAAACAACACAACGAACTGCAACAAATTAAAGAAATTACTGAGCAATGGAATACTGCAAGTAGAATAATCCGAAAAGAGGGGGTTGTCCTTGCTCGTATCCGAATTGGACAAATAAAATTAACAAGTTATTTATTGAAAGGCTTATTCGCACCAACCTGTAATTGTTGCGATGTCCACCTTTCTGTCTCACATCTTCTCCTTAACTGTAAAAAATACCATCTTCTAAGAAGAGCTTTGAACCTTAAACCGAACTTAGGAGAACTTAGATGATGAAGTATACACCCAAAGGCCTTTTCCATTTTTAACAGAAACTCGTTTGTTCCAAGAACTATAGAACCATCTACCGCTAATGAGCTAATGCCAATAGTAGATGGGGTATATTGCAATAAAGAAAGTTAAATTTATGAGTTGACTTCAAAGTAATCTAGTTCACGACTCCAACATATCTTTCATTAATTTTTTTTATTTATTTATTAACGGCCACTTTATTTAACTGTGGCTAATTGGGATGGGCTATCTACAGGTTACCACCTTTTTCTAGCAAGCGTGGGAATTAAGATTTTATTTAATGATTTCGTCACTAAATAAATTAATAGAACTAACAAAGGATTTACGTTTCTGGTTGGACATTGTTTCGTAGTTATTATCTACTATTTAAAGGAAATCAAGAATCATGTCCTTTTGAGTTATAAATATTGCATTATCATAAGTAATTAACATTTTCATTTAGTCCGGCAATCATGAACATGGACATCAACTCGGCCACAGACCTTGAAGTGTAGTATAGATCACAAACAGTACTTTGTATATAAAATAAATTTCAATTGAATATAAAAGTTTAGTTAAATTTTCAATAAGACGGAAAAGTATTTAATTAATTTATTTGGTTCTATTTAATATGACAATATGTTGGAAAGTATCCTCTGCCTTCTGAGGCGTTCCTTCCTCTTGAGGCGCCACCTGTTGAGCATGAACTTGGTCTGTACAGCCCCTGCGTACTTGTTCCTTCTCATTGCTGCTCTATACTTGTTCTTGGTTCGTCCAGGCACGCTGGCCTTTTCCAGCTCTTCTTCAGCATCCCTCGGCAGCCATTCCAGCGGGTTCTCATCTTCTTCAGACCTCAGTTCGGGCTCCAGGGACGTTGGCCACACTGCTCTTTCTCCTCTAAGTACCAGTAGGACATACAACAATTCATTAAAAGTCCGTCACGCAGGGGCTGCGAAAACTAAGCAGATTTCCCACGTGAAGTTTTACAATAGACAAATTTCACGAGAGCCGAAAAGTTAAGGAAACGGCCGACCTAGCTTTTGGCGGGAAACTCACTCTCATCCGTTTACCGGTCAGATTTAATCAAAATGCAAATATCTCGGTTAATATTCAAGATAGAGAATAAAAGCATATACAATATTTATAGTAAATTTAATTTGCAATAAGATTTATCCTATACAATTTTTCGATCCAACGTATAGTAACGGAAATATTTTTTCGAATTCTCGAAAATCCTCCCCTCTAAACCCCCCCTCCCAGTGGTCCGATTTCAGCCGTTAATGAATTTGATCTTTCTTTTTACATAAAACGACTAAATATCGAGTTTGGTAACGATCAAACAAAAATTGCGACTGCTAGAGCGGTAACAGACAAATATATATATATATATATACAGTTTTGAACGGACCTCATTTTCGTCATCTCCTGGGTAGGATCGATGGACATTTGAAGAAAAATTTCGAAAATTCCGTCATGAGTACAACCTCAATAGCTGATTTCCCTTAAGGGAAATCTGTTAAAAAAGGACTTGCTAAAATCAAAACTTAGTACGCTAGTCTTCAATGTTTGCAGTACAAGACAGGATATCATCAAAACCAAACCCATATTTGGATAAGCCTTATTTGTCTGATTTATACCCTTATGTATAAAATCTACTATACTGAAGGTTGAATACCAGGGTGAATAGGAAATACATAAAATAATAATAGTCCGTCACGCAGGGGCTGCGTAAACTAAGCAGATTTCCCTCGTGGTTTTACAATAGATAAATTTACATACTAGTAACAGTAGTAGTAACGTGTCTCTAAACCAATTTCAAGAGAGCCTAACAGTTATGGAAACTGCCGAATTAGCTTTCGGTGGAGTCACGAATAGATCCGACATCAGCCGATCACATCTCGTCCGTTATCCGCACTCATTTAATAAAGATGCAAAGATCTCGGTTAAAATTCAAGATATGGAATAAATGTATATAACATTATATAGTATATAGTAGGGGAGAGTAGGGTAAAAGCGGGTAGTCGGGAGCAAACCGGGTACCTCCTCTTAGCCGTTGTGTGTACTGCAGTCGGGCTGATAACGGAGGAACTACAATCCACCTTTGAAGAAGAAGCAGCGGCCATTACGCCAAATCCTTAGTCGTGCTTGTTTTGTGTCAGTGACAATAAATCAATTTTTGTGGATTCTGCTTATGATTTTGGTGGAAAAGGTTTTTGATTGTACTGCGCTTCTATTCCAATTAGAAAACAGACATGTAGTTCCCTTAGTACAAGTTTTATTTACCTTTATTTTAGCACTAAGTAATTGTCTTTAGCGTTTGGTATGCCCGAATGACGCAATCTTTTATATAAACTTTACGCGCAGGATAAAACCGGGTATGCCACGATTCTCGAAACATGAAAAGAATAATTTTACCTAATTTTGTTTAATTATTTCACTGTAAAAACATATATAATTACAAACAATGAAAAATCTTGCAACTATGAATTTACTTTTTGAAATATATAATTGTTTTGAAGTAGCTAAAAGTCCGTCACGCAGGGGCTGCGTAAACTAAGCAGATTTCCCACGTGAAGTTTTACAATAGGGAAATCTGCCTAATAACAACTGTAGTAGTAAGAAACCTCTAAACCTAAAACATTATTTAGGGCGTAACAACCCAGTAGTTTCTAGCCCCAAAAAACAGTTGACCTAACCTCTAAACCTATTCACGAGGGGCGAAGTTATAGAAACGGCCGCCAGAGCTCTCGCCGGAAAGTTCGAACATGCTTACTGGTGACCAGTTTCACGCAGAATACAAACTCGGTTAATATTCAAGATACAGAATAAATGAATAGAACAATATTTATAGTAAATTTAATTTGCAATAAGATTTATTCTATACAATTTTTCGATCCGACGCATAATAACGGAGATATTTTAAATTTTCAAAAATCACCCCTCTAAACCCCCCCCTCCCACTGGTCCGATTTCAGCCATTAACGAACTTGATCTTCCTTTTTACATAAAACGATTAAATTCCGAGTTTGGTAAAGATCAAACAAGAATTGCGACCGCTAGAGCGTTAACAGACAAATATATATATATATATAATTTTGAACGGACCTCATTTTCGTCATCTCCTGGGTAGGATCGATGGACATTTGAAGAAATATTTCGAAACTCGCATCATGAGTACGACCTCAATAGCTGATTTCCCTTAAGGGAAATCTGCTAAAAAGATTAATGTTGTTATTTGTTTATATTTTTACTTAATTTTTTGTATTGTTCCCAAAAGAGGGGGGTTTGTTTTAATGCACCAAACAACATTTTTTATTAACAAAAAAACATTAATTTGATTAAAAATCTTTACATTTTTAGTTTCCCTCAAGAAAAACATATGTACCCGGTTTTACCCCACTAGTGGGTTAAAACCGGGCAAAATGAGTTTTTGCAAAAAAGGTAGGGTAAAACTTCTTTAACAATTTAGATTTTGTTTTTGAAACTGTAGTTACGTTAACAGATAAGTAGACTTTATTTCTACAAAATTTTACCTATTTGTGGTAAAAATTGTGGTTTCTGGAAGCCTTCAAACCTTAGCTACCGGGTATTACCCCCACTTTCCCGTACATTTATTATTATTATTTACGTCCACTTTGTGCTACTAGGCTAATCGGGGCGGGTTATCTACAGGTTACCACCCTTTTCTAGCCAGGGTGGGACTAAGGGGTTTATTTAGTGAGTCCGTCACTAAATAAATGTCTACTGCCCAGGGCAGGAATCGAACCCGCCACTCTAGGTCTACCACGCGAGATTAGGACCAACGCCCTAACTCGCACGGCCAACCTGAGCTCCTCCCCTACATTTAATTTGCTATAAGATTGATTCTATGCAGTTTTTCGATCCGACTAATAGTAACGGAGATATTTCAAATTTTCAAAATTCTTCCCCTCTAAACCCCCTCTCCCCCTGGCCCGGTTTCAGCCGTTAACGAACTTGATCATTCTTTTTACAAAAACTACTAAATATCGAGTTTGGTAACGACTAAACAATAATTGCGACCGCTAGAGCAGTAACAGGCAAATATATAGATAGATATGTAATAAAGACGGAAATGGTTCGATTACCTATATTCTTCTTTTTTTGTGACATGTCCTTTAGGAGTACCTTTCAGGAAGGTCTTCATCAGTTTGAATATTGAAACCCTGTCCCTCCAGCTGATATCAGGCCCTATTTCCGGTATCCCCCTATTTCGCAGCTCTACTTCCTCTTCAATCGGGTGCACTTTCTGCCCTATGTCTATCTTAGCTTTCTCTTCACCCTGCGACAATCTGCAAAGGGAAAGAATTATCAGATAGATATCCCCTTTGCATTGTATACAACACCTTGTTATATGAAAAAAAGTATTAATCAGTAATATTATTATTTCATACATTTTCCTGAAGGCTTTAGCCATCCTGTTTAATAATCTGTTTTATTGGAAAATAAATAAAAAATTTGATTTAAATATTAAATGAATTACTGATTATATTATATTATCTGTCATCAGAGAAAAAGTCCATCACGCAGGGGCTGCGTAAACTAAGCAGATTTCCCACGTGAAGTTTTACAATAGAGAAATCTGCGTAATAACAACTGAAGTAGTAAACCTCTAAATCTATTCACGAGGGACGAATAGTTACGGAAACGGCCGCTAGAGCTCTCGGCGGAAAGTCCGAACATAGTCGACTCTTGCCGACCACACGCAGATTACAAATGCAAATATCTCGGTTAATATTCAAGATAGGGAATAAATGTATATAACAATATTTATAGTAAATTTAATTTGCAATAAGATTGATTCTGTACAATTTTTCGAACACACGTATAGTAACTAACGGTGATATTTCGAATTTTCGAAAATCCTCCCCTCTAAACCCCCCCTTCCACTGGTCCGATTTCAGCCGTTAACGAACTTGATCTTTCTTTTTACATAAAACGACCAAATATCGAGTTTGGTAACGATCAAACAAAAATTGCGACCGCTAGAGTGGTAACAGACAAATATATATATATATATATATATATATATATATATATATATATGTAGATACAGTTTTGATCGGACCTCATTTTCGTCATCTAATAGTTAGGATCGATGGACATTTGAAGAAAAATTTCGAAAATTCCGTCATGAGTACAACCTCAATAGCTGATTGCCCATAAGGGAAATCTGCTAATACACCAACAATGTAATCATTAGTAATTGATTTTAACAAACATGCACATTTTATGATGGAAATGTTTTATCATTTATTTACTAATACTACTTTATTTATTCATACTAATATGGCTAATTAGAACGGGCTGTCAACAGTTACCACCCTCTTCTAACCAGGGTGGTTATATATAACTTTCATAATTGTAGATAATAGGTTTTATATTTCATTAAATAATCCTATATTTCTTAATACTTAAAAACATCATTTATAAATTGGCTACTGTCGGCAAGTAGTTCGCATAAATTTGTGGGCCATGGGTACGTTTTCATTTGTGTGCAGTCAGTTAGTATGTGTTTTACAGTCAGCGTTCTGTTGCAGTAGCGACATATAGGTTACACATGGTAAAGTATGAATCGCCATTGTAGCGGCATCTCAAATAAATAATAATAAACAGGGTGGGACTAAGGATTTTTTTTTATTGGCTTCGTCTCTAAACATACTCGTTCTGCTTATATGGGGATAGAATCCACGGCCCTAGGTTTTCCAAGTTCTTGAAGAATCCTTAACACACGTGGCTTACCTGAATCACTGGGAAATATTTTGTACTTTCTAGCTCTTAATAATCAATACACATAAGGTTAAGATCACAAACTGTCTTTAGAGATTAACATATATATTTAAATATCAGTTATTACTGATTATGTTTCCTAGATATTAAGATATGAGGAAATCTTTCTCATTTATGTGGGGTGGGAATAAAAATGAGTACCAATGAAACCTCTCACAAACATCATTAATTCAATTGCAAACAGACCTCTCGTAATATAGAGTCCCAGGACAGACGTTTTCCAAAGTCAAGTCCTTGATTTTGAGAGACACTGGTTACATTCTCTTTCACATTTCGTAATCTTGTGAACTGATGATGATGAACATATGTCGGTATAGTTGGAGAGAACACAGCGAGTTAGATTACCGGTAGATTCCATTAGCCAACAGTTCTGTCTGGCAGAATATTACTTTTCGTAAGTAATATGTGTGATATATATCCCATAGGTCAAATGATATATCAAACGCATTTGTTAGAGCGAGACATGAGCCATTTTCTTTTTGACAAATATTATTTTCGTAGAATGCCTTATCACCCTGCGACTTATACAACGAATTGCAATTCGAGATTGGATAGATTTACTTCCTAGTTCATGGGAACGACTGTAAATGCCTCCTTTGATAGTTGGCGGGACTTCCTGGTCGACAAAGTCTAGAAGGAGCTCAATACCCCTCCCGTCCATGTAAAAAGGAAGGGGCCACGATGACTGGCATGAGAGGGCTCTATGCCCTAGCCTGGGGCCTATCAGCCCAGCGTGAACACCTATTATGTTCAAACATAGACAACGAGAGATCAACAAACAGAAGGTAATTGCCACTGCCTCTTGGGAATCAGCCAAACGAATTGCTGCCATCAAGTTGGCATTGTCTCTCAGCTGGTGAAAGCTGATGCTATTATTTGCTACTCAATATATATTTATCGCCTGTACTTCCATTTCATTCAACAGTGCCTTCCTACTGTTGCAGTTATTGGCATATATCATATTAGTTTCAACATACCAAATAAATATTATGACAACCATTTGTTGGTCGTAGACATTTATCTCAACGACAAGTTTTGTAATTTCAAATGTTGATTAATTGTGTACATATTCGATCTCCAGAGACAATAAATTTAATTGAATAGCAGGCAATTATGAGGTTTATTTGACATAAATATGTTAAAAATTATTAATTCGTATTAATAGGTTTCGAATTGGGAACTCAGGTTAGCCCTGTGAGTTAAGGCGTTGATCTCAATCTCACTTAGTGAACCTAGAGAGATTAGGGCAATCTCAGATTAAGATCTGGAATTCAATTATCATCTGGCCAGTAGGAATTTATTTAGCGACGATCTCATTAATAAATTCCTTAGTCCCACCCTTGCAAGAAATGGATGGTGATCTGTACAACGAATAATCCATCCCGATTAGTCAGTAGAATAAAGCGTGGGCGTTAATTAGTATTACATATGTGAATCTTAGGTCCCATGGACGTAATTGTAAAAATATGACCTAATCAATGGTGGAAGGTCAACAAAAGAATGAAACTTTAAATAATTATTAAAATTGTTTTTATTTCTCAACTAGTTTCACTTCTGTATGACTCCTCATCAGGAGAAATTCTACTACACAAAGGCAACTAAACTAACAGCTACGTCTTTCTCTATGACTTTCCACTAGCCATACCATACGGAGAATGGAAGACAAAGTATGGTGGGCCAAGTCAGCTGATTTATCGATAAGTCACAAAATAAAGTCTCGTTTACACAGGATTATTATTATGTGGGAAATTGCGAATCGGTAGTCAGATCTGTAGCATAAAATAGGTGAGAAATCATAGTTTAGACATCCTTTGATGGACTGATTTATTTACTCTCTTTTCATTTTGGGTTCCTTGTCCATTTATAATTTAGAATATGTGTTCATTCTTTTTTTTTTTCATTCTCCTATCATCTAGCACTAAATATCCAATAAAAGATCCTGTGGGCTATAGTTATAAAAACAAGCCTAACCGGTAGTAAATGAAATAATCTTATATATAAAAATGAATGTTTGTATGTATGTCCTTTATAGACTCGTAAACGGCTGAACCGAATTTTATGAAACTTGGTATGTATATTACTACTAACTCAGGCTAGGTTTCTGGCTATATTAGTATTCTCTGAGACGAACAGGAGTGGGGGTTATAAGGGAGGCCAGAAATTAAAAACAGCGATATTTCGTCTCCTATTGGTTTTTCGGCAAAAATGCACATAGCAAAAGTTGATTATTTTGTTATTTAGAGCAACTTTTGTATTACCCTTTTGTCGTATACCGAAGTATAAATGAGTTATACGGTAAAACCAATAGTGGAGGTCAACAATTTTATATGACACAAAAGACTCAACCGAATTAAACGAAACTCCGTATGTGATTTGGTATTAACACCTCCATGATTATAAGCAATATTAAAATTTCGAGGCGCGAACAGGAGTGGGGGTTGTAGGGGGGGGGTCTGAAATTAAAAATAGCGATATTTTGTTTTCTATAGGTTTTTTGACAATTATGTACACAACAAAAGTGGTTTATTATGTTATGTAAAGTAACTTTTGATATATGCACTTTTTCCGTATAACGAAGTATAAATGAGGTATACACGAAAAACTATAGAAGGGCTAAATGGAAATTAACGAAAGTCCGTATTTATGACTATAATATAATGATAATTTATGATAAAAAAAGATACATGCACAGGAAACGGGTATATAAAAATGTTGTGTGTTTTATAGAATTAAGTACATTACACGTACTTTTATTAATAACATATCCCAGCACGCCGGGTACTCGGGTGAAATCATAAGCATTGATGACGGGAAAATGTATAAATATTGTACAAAGTAAAGCCAAAAAAAAAAAAAAAAAAAAAAGAAATACCATTATCATTCAGACTCAAATGATTTCCCGGGCGAAGCCAAGGTACCTTAGCTAGTATATTATAAAAAATAAAAAGATGATAGGCTCTGGTGAGCCCAAATGAATAAAATATTGCTAGAGCAAAAATACTTATATAAATAAAAATATAATAAATCCGTCTTACCTTTGAGGCATTTAGCCTGAATGAAACGGCACTTAGGGGGTGAGAGAAAGGTCAAGATCTCAATGGAAATGAGGAAATTTACAAATTGTCTGGAGAAGCATGGAAACTGAATCAATAGCACAAGCTTGATCATACTTTTCTGGTCGACGCTTGTGGTAGAATGAGGATACTCCAACAGTAGCGGTGGCTAAAGAGGCCAAATTCCTTTAAATTAAAATTATTTTATACGACACGGAACAGGGGGACTCCATTTGATTGCCTCTTACAAATAACATTCCAATAACAAATATTTTGATTTGCAACCAATAGCGAACAGATGCCACGTTTCTTTGTTTATGTTAAGCCTGTATCCGTAACGTACATACTCTTTTAAATCCATTAATTGGTAAGTTCACTAATTATTAGATATGTAATATGTGATACCAAAAAAATAAATAAAAGATCAGTGAGTTACGGAGAATGCATGCATATCCCTCTTAACACCCTGTGGTATTGTTAGGCTGTGAGCCATAAGTTACGTGCTGTTTATACAACTGCCATCTACTATGGATGTGGCTTTCCGGGGCTACTGAATAGTGAATGAGTGACAGCCCGCTTTGAGAGCGGAGTATTGTAGTGTTTCGCTTAGTTCAAAGATAGGCTGCTTGAGAGCGCTAGTGGTGGGGGGAGATTAACCATCTCTTAAGAGCGGTTATGGCTCTAGAAGGAGTATCGCCGCTTTGTCACGGCTCTATTCCCAGACCGAACGTGTGCTTTCCTCGCCTCCAGTACAATACTCCAGTGCAATAACTACTCCTAAGGATTTCTCCAGACGTTTAGAGGAGGTAATTACTGTACCTACCTTCTGGAATGCAGGGCTTCTATCTAATCTTTGCAATTTAGGCACAGATTAGATAATTAAGTAATCCGATGTGCTCATAGCAACTTCGAATTAAATTGGCTCTAGTCCTCTTATCCAAGGCTGCATTTCCTTGACCTTATTTTTGTTCCTCATCGTCTCAAATCAAGTTCCTAAGTTGTTATTGGTCATCAGTTTTGTTTCCTCCTTCTCAGGTCTCCTGTTGACAATCTTCCCTCATTCCTTTCCCTTATCTTCCCTGATAAGGGGGTGAATTCCCTTCCCTTTGGGATTCATTGGATTTATTAAAATCACACTTTATTATCACTTTTTAATTTCAATCCAACAATGAGCTCACCTGTATATTCTGTATATAAAATACTGATGTATGATCATATATAATTATTTAAAGTCGTTACAGTCTACCTAATAAAAAATAAAAGTTTTGCTTAATACTTTTTAAAATAAAATTTCAAACTACAAAATGTACAAAAGTTCCATCTCTCTAATAGTTTCTTTTTGTAACCGTTTTAGTAAGTATCTAGGGAATTTGTTTTTTAATAATGACACCACTCTAAAATTAAAAGGGCATAATAACCTAGCTGTTGATTGCCCAAACCATATTAATCCTAATCCACTCTAAAATAGTTTGTTTTGTTCGAATAAAATAAATGGAGAAGTTTACTACTTCGCTGTACTGCATAATACAAGATTCAGTAACAACGTCTCTGAAATCTGTATATCGAACCAGGCTCCATATCTAGAAATAATAGATCACGCTACGCTTTCCAAAGTATGTTGTATTGTGCATCAAGTGGAGCGAGAAACAGTAGTATGGTGGGCCTTTGTGAGTTGCTAAGGCGTTGGTCTTAATCTCACTTGGTGAACTTAGAGTGGCAGGTCGACTCCCACCTTGGCATTGGGAATTTATTTATTGACGAACTCATTAAATAAAATACTTAGACCCACCCTGACTAGAAAGTGGTGGCAATCTGTAGATAACCCGATCCAGTTAGCACACAGAAAATCATACTAGCTCAAAGTGGAAGTTAATAATTAACATTCAGATCATGCTGCGATGTCCGAATTACGCGAGAGAGTACTGATTTGCATTTGGAAATTCCTTTCTGCTAACCGTTCATGGAGGTGATAGAAGTCCATGTTCAACAAGGTTGGGATTGTCTGGTAGCATGTTGTCCGTAGATATATAAATAAAACTCCTAATGTTTGTCTGATATTCTATTTAAATTCGGTGGGGGTGATTATTTTCACGTTTCGGATTATTCTAGAACAATGGCATCTAACTTGAAAATATTTTCTGTGTGTCCTATCGTTCGTTGCATAATCACTCAAAAACAATTAGGAAGATATTTGTTTTCTTTTATATTTCAAATGTCCCAAGGTACAATATAGGTTATGCGAGTATTCGAATTTTGAATTAATTGAGTGGGTTTGAACATCCTAGAGGGGACTTTATAATTATATATTGGTCAATATCTTCTTTAATATTGGTTGTATGCAGAAAATGGAAGGAATTTTTTTTTTTTTTTTTTACAATATCGATTTCGATTTCAGTTCTAAACCGTTATTCACTTTTATCGAATTTTTCACTTCCGACTTTCGCGCGAATTTTATTATTTTTATTTTATTCGTATTTCATGAAAATGTTAGAATTTGAGAAATGTCTTATATATGTATTAATGGAATGAACTGTGTTGAAATATATCCTTTTATACTTCACTACCTACTGCGTTATTTTATAATTTACTACCACAGAGAGGAGTGGGGGTTTACTTGGATATCAAAAACTTAAGTTCTTAATAATACATTTAACTGAACGTAAAGAAAAAATTGTGTGATCAAAATGTATTTTTCTGTCCTAATATGTTGGCATTCATGATTTTCAAATTTCTGATTTCCAACTTCAGATCACAAAATAAAAGTTATTAATGTTTCATGAGAACGCCTTAAGCAGATTGTGAATCTTTCTTTATATTTATTTAAGCAATGGCTTTTTTCACCATATGCTATATTATGCTCCTCTATCATTGTTTGGAGTGAGGGTTCACTTGGAATAACCTTAATAAATTTCCACCAATAAATTACAATTTATTTCAATACACAACGACGTGTAACACAGCTAATTGCTTCTGACTTCATCTCATACTGGATAATGCCAGAAAAGATTTTTAACTTACTTTATCTCTCAATACTAGAGTGCTACTACCGTTATTTCTTGACGGGACTCAATAATAATATCAATGAAATTTTTTGAAAATTAAGCTATTACTCAGAACTTAGTTAAATCTTTATGTTTCGATGGAAAATAATTTTCTTTCAGTTCATCCAATTGCCTCTGTTTATTTCAAGGATATTAAAATTGAATATAGTTAAATAGATGTTAAACGGCAATCCAGTTATGTAATGAAAATAACGGGATAATTTCTGCATTAATTAATGCGCTCTTTATAATTTCAAAGCAAACCATTTCTGTTCCCTCACATCAACTACGGGTAACACGGCTAGTTGTACTAAATACAATAGGATAAAATAATGTTATGGTATTTATCAGGCTATCTAAAGTTTATCACCTTTCTCTAGCCAGAGTGAGATCAGTGATTTTATTTAGTGAACCTTTCTCATTGTCCACGTTCAAATCAAAAGTTGTACTCGAGTCTATCAGGCGTTTTGAGACCTACGACGAAACTCACATGGCTAACCTGAGATCCCGCTCTCTCACCTCCTAATATTAATAGTATAGTACAATTTACTATATATACGTACAGCTTAGTCGGTACAGAAGATAGTGAGTAGTTCTTGTCCTGTATGCGCTGAGACAGCCTTCCAACTGACAGTTGTTTTGATAGTGGTGGAACCAAGGATGAAGGAGTTCTCTGATGTACTGCCAGAATGAACCTCTTATCAGGATCTCTTCCGATAAGGCCTACAAGGATGGGATAAGTTTTGTAAAACTAGGATAACATCGCTCAAAGATTTCACAAAGATCACATTAAATTTCAGTGAATAACCTCTATAAAATATTCTATTGAAAACGTTTAAATGAATCCATTTCCCAGAAATCCCTTCGTGCCACGGTCGCAAGGGATGTGTAGAAAAGGTGTCCTATAGTTTGGGTGCTGGTTGGGATAGAGTAGTGGGTCCAATATTGTCAAATATTAAAATAAAATACATATTTACAAAAGTTTCCAATGTTTACATATTAATTTATATTGTATAAGTGGTAATTATAATCGGATAGGTTATGTTATCAATTTGAGATTTGCAGGCTCAGAAAAAAATATTGCTCGGCGACCCACAACCCCAATGATATGTTGGGATGGAATCCCAATGATATGTTCATATATATATTGTATATGTCTACTATAAGCACCCACCGTCTAGAATCGACTAAGGAGGAAGGCGATTATAAAAACAACTAATTTCTCCGTAGTTGTTAGAGATACATAGGGTTTAAAAAAAACATTTGTTTATCGTAAAAAGGTCTATAAATTACGTTCTATGGCACATACATTCTGTAAATTAAAGCTCCCCCCGCCACCACTGAATAGTTTAGGTTGTAGCCACAAACTCCACGGCCTTTGTATAAACATTCATAACAGAACCTAGGGGAACTTGAGCAGCAAATCATGAGGATTTATTTCAATAGTTAAACTGCAATATCCTCTCACAATCAGAAACTTTTGAAGTAGTGTTATTTTATCATTAAACCTCCAAAGTTATTTACGTATGCAATAACTAGAAACACACGATGCGCAACTGTAGATGGTTGACCGTTTGTGTTACTTTGAAAAAAAGTATTATAACTTTTTCAGATGTGAAAATTAACTTCTGTCGGCCTATAGATCTAAATGCACATCATGGGTTCCTTTTCAGATCTGGAACTTAACCAAATTTATGGAAAGATTATGGCAATCCCAACTTTCGAATAGTGCTGGTATTCAGCAGGAGATAAATTGGTAATAGGTTATTAGCAGATCTCTCGTAAGGGAAGCTATTGAGGTTGTACTCATGACGCGATTTACGAAAATTTTCTTCAAATGTCCATCGATCCTACCTTGAAATGAGGTCCGTTCAAAATTTTATATATATATATATATATATATATATATATATATATATATACATACATACATCTCCGTTAATATGCGCCAGATCAAAAAATTGTATAGAACCAATCTTATTGCCAATGTTGTGTACTATAAATGTTGTTATATACATGTATTCACTATTTTGAATATTAACTGAGATATTTGCAGTTTCCATCCTTTAGCAAACCCCCACTTCTACTCACGTTACATAAGCAATACTCTGTTATATAAAACACATTATTTGAAGCATAAATACCAAATATTGCTCTATTGATCGTTACTTTTTGAGGTAAATGCAAGTACGTGCTAAGCGTGGGAATCTGCTTAGTTTACGCAGCCCCTGCGGGACGGACGTTTTTGCCCTACAAGTCGCTCATCTGTCAAGAATGTTGTTTCAGTTGGTTAGAGTTACCTTCTACAAACATAAGCTCGTGGTGCAATGTCGTCACTTGGAGACTGATAACGTGGTCCTTGTATTCCAAATCTTTCAAATCTCTGTTCAACTTGTAGAGGATTGCCGACCAGCGGCGACACATTTTCTTCGCTTCTGGCTGAGGCATGCTTGTTGTGAAGACTTCTAGAAATTATTGAATCAACGTTATTGTTTAAAAATGATGAAATTAGTTAAAATAAGAAAAGAGATTAAATTTATTTTCTTTGATATAAATAGGAAAATGGCAGTCCAAGATGCAGAACACCCTCGGATGTGGATTATTTAATGAAATAAAACATTCCTAACGTATTTTCATATTAAGCATGGGGAAGTCCAAATCATTAATTATCTATCTGCAAGACGATAGATTAACTAGAGTTATATTAAAGTTCAAACATTCAAGTTAACTGGAAGACAATATGATTGAAGTTTTCTCCCTGCCAACTGAATCTTATTTAGAATTAACCGAGTATTTTATAAAATGACCGAATATATGTAAAATCTTTCTTTTAAATGGAAATCACATTAACGATAATAATTATTATACAAGAGGTTCTAAGTACAATCTGTTAACAGCACTGAGAAGTTTCCTGTAAAAACGTATGTTCAATAGCCCATGAAGAGCGATGATCTGGTGTGATGTCAAGTGGTCTATTTTGACGCTACTTGCCACGTTAGAAAGCAAGGATGTCTCACTACATCTTTTTTAAAACAGTATCTCAATCGCCTCACTAGGTTGGCAGCAAGGTGTTAGACAGAAGGGAGATCTCTACGAAAACTGGTAACCGCAGGGCTAAATTCTGTTTTTTATTTAAGTCCACATTTTCAACTACGACATATCGGACTGGTATCTACAGCTAACCGCCCCTTTTCCAGCCAAGGGAGCAGTAATGGCTTTATTTAATTATTCGTCACTAAATAAATTCACGTTGCCCAAGAGGGAATTGAACTCAAGACTCTAGAATTACAAAGTACATAGAGACCAAACCCTTAATTCACATGTCTAATGCTAAATTAAATATAGCATTTAATCTCCGGTTTTGAATTTGGTACTCTTAGAACTAAATTCTAATAAGGGACCTCTGGTGTATGACCACTAAATGCGACCTAGGGTGTCTCACTTCTTTCTATAAATCAGAAAGCGGAAAATCATACTATGCTAGTGAGGACAGCGCTGACAAATATGTTGGCAGAACGTATTCCAAAATTCCTGAAAAACACAATGTTATCAAGTTGTTTAAAGGAATATAAGTGCATGAAATATACAGTTAAGAAGTTGGCTTTGGACATGTAAAGTGCAGTATTCAACTACTTAATTGTCAATCCTTTAAACTTTTGTGGAATCCGATGGTTCGTAGTAGCTTTCTGTGTTTATCCAAGCGGAAGTATATTTCTTGTTCTTAAGGTGAATGCCATTAAAGGGACTCCACGGATCCTTATGAAGAAACTAATAGAATTGCAGATACATAGAAGATCAGTTAGGGAGATTAAGACTGTATTGCTGCATTTTAATATCTTCGAACAAAAATGTACATAAAAAAACAGAGCTTAATTCATTGTCCATACTCTTTTCCTTGTCTGCTGAAAATGCGATTGTACGTTATCTGTGTAATGTTTCTTCGTGATCAGATTCGTGATATCTACGGTCAGCTGGCCAAGACATCTCGAAGGCTTATCACTTATCTTTATGGTCAATGAAAATATTATAGTGTCATATTTACTTGACACTTGATGCTTAAACGTAAATATATTTACCATTATGAAATAAAATAAGTATAAATAGGAGCAGTTAATTGAAGATAAAAGTATTTATTTTTAATTACGAAAATATTGTTTCCAAAATACAAGAGAAACCATTGTAAAAAAACAATTGTAATTCTATCCAAACGACTTTTTGTAAAGGTTCAGTTTAAATGACCTAAATTCCTATGTACTGAATGTGCGAGGGACAATAATTGTATTTTTAAGTTTGTATGGTGACGAGAGCCTGTTTTAATCATATATTACCCACTTGAAAACCATAAAGATTTAAATTTTCAATGTATGGCATACTTCCAAAATAATAGAGAGATATTTTTTTAACTAGGCAAACGCCACAAGACTCAAAATCGGAGCCTCATCAAATGTCTCTAAGTATATATATAACATCTGGTGATATACTTCATTGTCTGGTGCAAGAAATCGATCACTAAGGGGTCGATGAGACCGACTCTAAAGACCGTATCCAGAATACAAACCCCTGATGAGAATCCCAGATCCTTATTTAATTAGGTATTGTGATGTAGCTGTCGATCTAAAGCACAGTACAGTAACACTATCCTCTTCCGGGTGACTGGCCCAATCTAGAGCCACTGTCTAAAATAACAGATACAATGACTTGAGTCATTGATATTTAAATATCTTGCTGCTAAATTCAAATATCAGAACAAAAAAAAAATCAGTTTTGAAAGCGTTCTGTTCTATTATTTTTAGCACATTTCCCTTAGGGGAAATCAGTTATTGAGGTTGTACTCATGACGCGATTTTCGAAAATTGTCCCAAATGTCTATCGATCCTACCTAGATGACGATCTGCCTGTTACCGCTCTAGCGGTCGCAATGTTCGCTTGATCGTTACCAAACTTGGTATTTAATCGTTATATGTAAAAAGAAAGATCGAGTTTGTTAATGGCTGAAATCGGACCAGTGGCGGGGGAGGGTTTTTGAAATATCTCCGTTACTATAAGTCGGATATAAAAAGTATATAGAAATAAACCTTTTTAAAATTGAATGAACTATAAATTCTTTTCTATACATATTCTCTGTTTAATGAGTATTAACCGACATATTCGGGTTTTATAGTTTTCCGCTTTCAGTAAACCCCCACACCTACTCGTGTCATATTAATTATAAGCTGTTATATCAGAGCTACTTCATTACAATGTTAAATACCAAATATTGGTTTCAACAAACCTTTATCATACGAGAAACTAACTTAGTAGTAGCTATTATTAATCCTTCCGTCTTAGATAGTATTAAATTGACTGAAAGATTTCTTATTCTCGTTTGTATACATTCGCTTAAAATTCACCGTGGTGTTACCAGTATGCAGATTTATCTGTTGTAAACCTTCCTGTGGGAAATCTGCTTAGTTTACGCAGCCCCTGCTTGACGGACTTTTCTCTTTTGTGTTTGTGTGTTAAGGTTACTCAAGATATTAGTGCATATTTAGGTGGCATAATTTAGGTAATCAGGAATACCATTTTTCCTAAGAATCATCTGGCACATGGGAATCGTTAGAGATGATTTCAACGGTCTTTAAAGACATTTATAAATGTTTAACTATCATTTCCAATGCACGTACAAAACGGTGTTGGCTCAAGGTAAAGCAAATAAACGGGAAAATGCTGAATCTAAGTGCTGTTTATAAAGTGCACGAGATCTGCTCAATATTTCAAAAGGAATATAATGGACTGAAGCGTTATAATGGTATCGAATTGAGTTGATGATATGTAATTTGGAAGGAGTATGTAGTTATGAGGGCGAAAGGTGAAGGGCGTCTGTAATGGTCTCCCGGAGGACTGGTAGGAATCGTGATGCAGTTTGGGGTCAATAGGTTCTCCCATGATTGGAATGCTTAATCAATGGTGTGGCTGCCAGAGAAGGGAAGACACAATGAGACAAGGGAGGGAGAGAGACGATAGTACATTATATATATTTGATTACCTTCAAGGGAAATCAGCTGTGTGGTCGTCGTACTCATGACGTAAATTTCGAAAAATTTCTTCAAATGTCCATGGATCCTACCTATTTGTCTGTTGCCGCAATTATTGTTTTATCGTTACCAAACTCTAAATATAAGTGTTTCATACAAAACTAAAGATCAGGTTCGTTAACGGTTAAAATCGGACTATGTTTAAATCGGGGGGGGGGTAGAGGGGGATTTTCATAAATTCAAAATATCTCTGTTACTATACGTCGGATCGAAAAATGGTATAGAACCAATCTTATTGTAAATTAAATGTACTATAAATATTGTTATATACATTTATTCCCTATCTTGAATATTAACCGCGTTATTCGCATTTTTCAGCCTTCGGCAAACCCCACTTCAACTAATATAACATAAACAATACTCTGTTATATAATAAACCACTTTATATAAATATTAAATACCAAATATTGTTAAAGAGAGGCCTTTATTATACGTGGTACATGTCATGGTGTTGGTGGTTCTGTTGATTCCCCCTCCCCCGTCTTAAGTTTTTGGGCTACTAAAATTTGATTGATTGAGATAAAAATTATTCTGATTCTTTATAAATTACAGTATAGATACAGTAAATAGTTTTCAATAAAATTAATTTGTTATCATATATATTTCAGTATTTTGTTTTTTCTTTCCGATGAGAAATATTTCTATCTATCTGTTCAGCTCTGAGATGTGGTCAGACCTGTTTATAATTCAGACAATTTCCGTTGGGAAGTTATTAAAATTGACTGAAAGATTTTTTCATTATGGGACGCATTTCTTCACTTCATATTGGTGTCAATTGTTACCAGTATGTAGATTGGTGTACTGTATAACTTCTTGAGGAAAATGTGCTTATTTTACGCAGCCCCTCAGCTGACGGACTTTTTTAAAATTAATCCTCACAAAAAATATCATTTAAAACTATTCTATACTATTCTTAATAGCTCAATTATAAACTTAAAAGTAATTACCTTAGAGTTCGATTCCCGCCTGGGCAATAGGAATTTATTTAGTGACGAACTCATTAAATAAAATCCTGGCACCCAGAAATGGGTGGTAACCTGTAGATAACCGGTCCCAATTTGCCGTAGTAGCAAAAAGTGGAAGTTAAAAAATAATAATAATAATAATAAAGGTAAATACATTTTTTCACTGTATTCCTGAATGGCATATGATAGCAACCTCTTCGTATAGATGCTTGTTTCCACGGACAACATAGGATATTTTGTCAATTATGCAGAATAAGAACTACAGTGGCTTAGAACTGCTTCTTGTAGTACTCCTCTCTTATTGATGAAATTATTCACGTTAAACTAAAAAGCTAGATTATCCATGTACTCCTCTGCACGTAGATTTCTATGATATAAATTTTCCTCAATAATAACTGGGGGTTAGTGGTTTCGAAAACCTTCTTGAAGTTTAGTCAGATGCAGAAAGCTAACTTTTCTTTAAGTATAGTATCCTTTCCTTTCTTTGAAACCATTGTTTTTCTGGTGTTATACTGTGTAATGCTGTGTTTGCTATTATGTCCATGTCTAAATTCTGATTGGTGTGGGGACAATAAATTATTTCTGGCTAAAAAAGCTTCAATGCAGCGTGAGTCTATTCTTTTGACAGTCTTGGACATAACTGGTGGGTACTATAGAAATCCTTCGGTGCTGAACTGCGGAGTGAAAGAGGGAGACAGAGAAAAGAGAAGAAAAAGAGTAACAATACTATTGTTTAGTAATAA
The DNA here is from genome assembly GCA_019009955.1 of Riptortus pedestris. NCBI lineage: Eukaryota > Metazoa > Arthropoda > Insecta > Hemiptera > Alydidae > Riptortus > Riptortus pedestris. The sequence goes on along the minus strand of CM032232.1, from coordinate 47,178,984 downwards.
TGTACAGTACAATATTTAAGTTGTTGAAAATTCAGTGTATATATATTAACTATAATCTCAACGTTACTGACATTTCAAAATTAAATAAAAGTCTTTCCTATGTCTAAAGTAAAATTAACGCTACTTTCCATAATCGTATTCATTTAACTTCCAAAAAATCTCACAAAATGTCAAATACCTATCAATGAATACGAATTTAACTAATCTATTAATTAAATAATTCTACAAATTATCGTAATTTTAGTAACTTACTCTCATTCAATATAACAGTGAAAGAAAATACGCCTTTGAAACTTAAAATTCTTTTCTGGATATGGTCGAAAGTGTTGACACTTTCTCTCTTTTTGTGCTGAAAATACAAATATTTGTTTTTGTATTTGAATATATATTTCTATTTTCACATAATTGACTAAAATAAATAGAATTTCAGACAAACTATACCTACAGCTGAAAATTTATATAAATATAAAAATAAAATTTTAACTCTCTGTACACTTTTATTCCTCGAAATTTCACTGTACATTTTTGTATTAGATGGAAATGTAACTATATCAACAATTTTAGAAGATTTCCCTCATGGGGAACTAAGCAGATTATCCACGTGCAGTTATACAATAGAGAAATCTCCAACTGCACGTGGAAAATCTGCTTAGTTTACGCAGCTCCTGCGTGACGGACTTTTTGGTTTGTAGTCTGGTTTTTGTTATATTATCACGCCTAAACAACTGAACAGAATTTTATGAAACTTGACTTTACAAATATTCTCAGAGGCGAACAGGAGTGGGGGTTTAAGGGAAGCCTGAAATGAAAATTTGGGATACTTGGATGCAAACATGCACATAAAAATAAACTTTTATTTTGTTTTTAGAATAACTTTTTTTATATTCGCTTTTGTCTTATAACGAAGCATAATCGAAATAAAAGCTATAGCGGGTGACAAAAATTGTGTTGGGTAAAAAAGACTGAACCGAGCTGAACAAAACTCGGTATAAATCTCAGAGTCTCCTCCCTCCCTCACTTGTTATTTATTTTCAATAAAAAATATCTTCGTTATTTGTATCCAATACAAATATAAACTATAAGAGCATTTCGATTATTTAATTTTATAATATATTATTTTGCCTAGTTATGTTGAATTTGCTTGTAATAGCGGAAGTTGTGGGGAATACAACTTTTTATTTCAGGTATACATTATCTTATTTTCTCCTATATGTTGACGTTATTGGACATGGAGAGGGATTGCTCAGGAACTCATTTTCAGTTATTCTTCAAAACTAAAATTTTTATTCTATAAGTCCCCTACAGTTACGTAGCCTTTATGGAAAAACAATAATCCCACAAGGGAAGTATAATTACTTGTACACATTGAAGCCTTTTTATAAAAATACCATCAATATACGGTCAACAACGATTTCCCTACACACACACATATATATGTGTATGTATATATATATATATATATATATATATATATATATATATATATATAAATATATAAATTTATATTTATTTGCGGAAAAGTCAAATAATATGAATTTACGGTTAAATGTTGCATACCCCTGCTTGGCGTAGACACCATATTTCTTATCATAGAAAAAGTGTTCACGCTGACTGTGACTGGAACCCTTACGTAACCATGCCATAAATACAAGTAGAGACTAGTATGAACCTTAGAGGTTTATTTACTCGTAATTGGAAGTAATTACCTTCGTAATGGGCAGAAATATGTTTCTATTTATTTTATGTTTTTTATAGTGAAAAATGATATCCTATGTATAGTTTTTGCAGATTTCATAAAGGTAAATAATCTATTATATTATTGAGGTAGAAATAATCATGTTTTTTTTTCCAACGGCCTTCAGTGTAAATTATTATGCCTTCCCAAAATAATATTAGTAAAATTAAAATAAACTACAACAACTAAAGCAAATTTGAATATTGAATTAGAAATAGGTCTGTGTTATTTGTTTAATATTTTCAGAGGGGAAAAAAGAAATATTTTGCTTTCACCTTCTATGCTCTGCTTCTAACTCGAATATTAATTTGGTGTTTGCTTTTAATCAAATGAAAGGGTGTCACTAAAAAAGAACAAATATGCGCTTTGTGCTAATGAAATTCGAGTTCATATAACTCTTTCGAAACCACAGCCCAATAAACTCTTTCATGCACATAATAGAAACAATAAAATAATAAGTACCTGATTTCATCATAGTTGAACTGTATAAAATTATAGATAGAGAGGTATTTAATAATTATAAGTGAAGTTAAAGAACATTTATAATGACTTTTACTACTGGACGTATTATTTTCTATGCGTAAGAGTGAATTTATGAAAAAAAGGGTTTTTATCGATAGGGTTTAATTGAGTTTTATATGGATTTCCGTTGTGATTTTAATATCGACATACGAGCGAGTGTGTGTGTATATTCACAGACACATATAAATCAGCATGGATACATCTCTCTCTCTCTCTCTCTCTCTCTCTCTCTCTCTCTCTCTCTCTCTCTCTCTCTCTCTCTCTCTCTCTCTCTCTCTCTCTCTCTCTCTCTCTCTCTCTCTCTCTCTCTCTCTCTCTCTCTCTCTCTCTCTCTCACTATCTCTCACTTATACACACCCAAATATTTGGGCCTTTGGTGATCGATGATAGGTGCCTATTATCAGCCACCATGACTCGGTTTATTCGTTATGAGGAAGAAAAATGTCTAGCAATTATATTCGCCACCTGGTACCTTTATGCTGAGGCAAAATGACAAACAAGGCGGAAAAAAGTAGCCTGGAGCGATTAATGTGGAACGGGAAAGAAATGCAACCTCGTACCTTATCGATCCATCAGAGAGCGGTGCAGCTATAATGGCGACATGACAAACCAATCTATAGATCGGACGATAGCTATTTCCTTCTCAATTCGTACTAAGACTATCCCCATACAACATTTAATAGTTTCCATGGTACCTGAAATATGTTTCGTTTTAATTATCCATCTATTTATCTGCTTATCTTACAATATATTGACAGTTATCCTCTTGTAGAAGTTAATCACTAAAATAAACAGAAATCTATTATGGACACCACATGACTTCTACATCTTCCTACTGAATTAAATGAACAGGCTTCATTGCTGCACTTCATTTACAGTTATTTCATCTGGAAATAACATACGATGTCTACTTCAAAGGATAGGGACAAAAAATGTTATAGAACGTAAATATATAGATGGTTTTATTATAAAACTAAAAAGAATCCTATACAATTCTTTTTTATCTCTAATAGATACGAAGAAATGTCCAATTTTTCAATTTAGCAATCATCTGAACCTCCCCCGCACCATTTTTTGCTCAAAAGAAGGGGTACGCCACTAGATGTTGTAGCAGTCCTGAATATGAAATTTAAACATTCTAAGACTAGTCGTTTTGAGTTATGCAAGATACCGTCATACGAATACACGTACATGCGTCAAAATTTGCCAGAATGGATTTAAAGAGATTCAAAATGTATAATTCAGTTAATATCAGTGAACTGCGGTTATTTCGCGATTAGAATACTTCGTACATGAATGTTAAAATTAATGACTGACAAATCACTTCCTATGCATAAAAGTGTCTGGTGGAAGTGCGCCAGGACTATAGTAATAATTTGTGTCTCGAAAAACTCCAGAGGTAGCCGCAAGAAAACCTACCAAGAGTGATGTTTTAGGAACATAAAAAATTTTGGATGATGTTAAACAATCGTCGCCATGAAAACTATAGGTTATGAAATGGGGAAGATCAGTGTAAATGTGCAGGCTATGTTATGTTGTGATTAAGTTCCTGTTCTTGTTCAGTGTTTTAACTTACTTAATTAAAGTCATTTGTTTCAAACGTTTACTTAATTAGTTAACGAAGAACGTTAAAGTGATCCCTCCGTTAAATGTCTGTATTTACATACTCTAATACAAATTCATATTCTAAATTTGCTTGCCAGTCACCAAGAAAGTACGAACTATAT